>JACDNR010000590.1:0-69308 GCA_013421045.1 Propylea japonica
ACAGAATTCTTGATTAACTGATGAAGAATTCAAAATATAACGTAATTCAGACCTGCTGTAAATATTCGAAGGAAACGATCTTGAAACACGAATGTATAGATCTGGAATCTGAATATCTCGATTATAATCGTAATTGTGCTAAAGTTCATCCCAGGATGATATTGGCATCGATGTAGGCCTGGAAGTTCAGCACTAATCTACATTATTTTCATACTTAATGTATAATAAATTTTCAAACACAGGAGGAAAGATACAACACACACACATATATAGTGTGTTTAGTCATGATTTAGCGATAGTTTAAGGGCATCAAATTACCTAATTTTATTGACAAAAACACCCACATTGGAAAGTTTAGCCCCTTAGTTTTGGAGTAGCACCCATTTTAAATTTACTTTTTTATTTTCGTTGACCCTTCCAAATAATATCGATTCTTTGTAGGACCTTTATGTCCTACAGATGTGAAAAAATTTTTTTGAAAGATGATACTACAAACTTTCATTGAAGTGGAACAATAAGAAAACATTTAAAACTCGAAAATGCCATAAAAAATTCTTTGAAAAATTTTAGTAAAAAAATTTACTGATTTTTTTCTAGTAAATCCGCAATAGTACAGGAACTAGCACATTGAAGTACAATTTTCTCTCAATGATGTTTGTTGTTGTTGTGTTTGTAGCTAATATCCTTGCGCCCCAAACTTTTTTTGTTGTGCTACAGGTCGTCATAAGAAGCCACTGCCTGTCTACAAAGCAGAGCCCGGCCATTTTGAGCATTTTTTTATGATTATGTTGTTTGTTTGATCATTGACACTTATCGAAGTGCAGTTCTGAGTTTTATTTTATTTATCAATTTTCATGTTCGAGCAGCAATTACTTTCTAATTATGTAACTTACAGAAATTATGTTGGTATCGTTTTGTAGCTAATATCCTTGCATGTTACTCATTGAAAAAATTATACTTTAATGTGCTAGTTCTTGTACTATTGCAGATTTAGTAAGAAAATCAGTACATTTCGAAAAAAAATTTTTTTAAGAATTTCCAGTTAAATGTTTCCATATTGTTCCACTTTAAGAAAAGGTGGTAGTATCAATCTTTCAAAAAACATTTTTTGCACATCTGTAAGACCTTCATGTCCAAAGAAATCTATATTATTTGGAAGGGTCGACTAAAATAAAAAAGTAAATTTGAAATGGGGGCCACTCCAAAACTGAGGGGTAAACTTCTCATCGTGGTGTTTTCGTCGATAAATTAGGTATATTGGATGCCCTTAAATTATCGCAAAGTCTGACCAAACACACTGTATACAGGGTGTCCAGGCGATTGACGTCAATAAATTATTTTAAGATTCCTCAGACTTGTGGCTATCCAAAAATACCCCACATATGTAAAAGCGGTTTTCTATAGTTCTCGAGTTATGATTTTTTGAGTGTTTTTTCATTGTATATTGACAGCTAGGTTTCGAAAAAATTCATATCTTCTTACGGAGTGAGTATTTTGCAGTTTTTATTTTTAAACCATGGTCGTCCTGAATGTTTCTTCAATAAAAAAATATTCAGCTTACTGAAATCACTGCAAGCTACCCAAAAAAGGCTTGAAAGCTAGAACTTCAGTTTTTAGTAGGATGTACTCAAACATTCATTTTCAATTCAGAAATGAAAAAAGGGCTAAGTTTAAAACTTTGCGTCCTAAGCTACGGAAGTCATAGAAAAAAGAGCAACTTGAACGGGACTTTTTTTGTTGTAATCAGCCTGGCAGGCGGATAGGCTGAAAATCATTGAAACTCGATAAATTTGTTTTTCTTCTTCTTTTTTACATTTTCATGGTAGATTAAACTTAAAATAGGGATTTTTGAATTGATTTTAATTGAATTATTTTCTATGAACAATGTAGCTAGTGTAATTTATACAATAATTTTGGTCTCCACCATTGGTTTTTTCGGAGCCTTCAATTGGCAAATATTCGAGACTTTGTCCCTTCGAAAATTTTGCTTCGACCCGTCCCCGCATGGATGGAGCAGTCTATTTTTCGTATGATTCGTCGGAAAAAAAGCGCTGTGGCAACGCTATCTACGTAGCAGATCTAATGAGGATTATATCAATCATCGATCATATTCTATAACATCGTATCATCAACTATTGAAGATTATTTATTTAACTCATACCACCCCAAAATAAAGTTTACCGTAGAAGATGAGAATGAGAGCAGAATCTCTTTCTTGGATATTTTTATAAATCGAGAGGGAGAATTTTAACGACCAGCTGGTACAACGCGAAGACTATAAGTTCAAATAGAATAATTACTACTACAGCAACCATAACAACACCCAAAAAGTCAATACTTCAATTAGTCTGATGTTTATAGGGCACTGTCGTTGAGCGACAACAACAAATTTAGGGAGGAAACACACAAAAAGTGTGTGAGATCTTAAGGGAAAACAACTGCCCCAGATATATAATTAGAAGAGTGTGTGAATAAAACCAAAGAGAAGTTAACGCAAAAAACAACATCCAACGAAATGACAAAGAACCTACACAATACTGCAGATTCCCCTTCATACCTGGACTTGCACAAAAAATTTCCAGGATTTTCAAGAGGATTAAGTTACACATGTACATTTTACAATAGAATCACACCAAAAAATAGTTCACAAAATTAAAAGATAGTGTCCCCACAAATTCACAATCATCGGTGGTGTATAAAATTCCATGCTCTAATTGCGAGAAGGCCTACATCGGACAAATAAAACAACTACTTAGAGACAGAGTCAGACAACATAAAGCAGACTTCAACAACATCACACACAGGGACAAAACTGCTCTTACGGTACATACACACAGGAAGATCATAAGTTCAATTTTGAGGGAACGACAATACTCGACCATGAAAACAACAGGTATCGAAGAAACATAAGTGAAATGATCCAAATAACATTAATAAAACAGTAAATTTTAGAGAAGATGTCAATGGACTAAGCTCCATATATAATAGTCTGTTGATACCTTTAAGAAAATAATCAAAAAAGAAAATTTTCCTTCTACTTCTATGGTCACAAGTCAGGTTCAAGACGACAGTCAATAATTCTAACCTATAATGTTCTATGATTTCCACAAGTTCTAACCTACTGCCACGTCTTGAATTTAATATAATTTTTAATATAAAGAGGTCTACTCTATACATGTTGAAGACAATTTTAAATGTAACTCAATTCCTGTGAAGTCATTATGTAAGTGTATCAACAAATTTTCCATGTCTGAGTTTTAAATGTTCAAAATTTTTTTTTAGCCTTGATAAAGGTCCGATTTGTGACCGAAACGTCGGTGAAATGATGTGAAAGGAGTGTCGAAATAAATCCAAATACCTGATAGATATTTTCAATTTATAAACAACATGGATGAAATTATGAACAACAAAGTAGAAATACTTCTTATAAATGACTCCTCTGGGAAAAGGAAAAAATATTTTTTTATTCTGTTGACGATATTTGATACAGATCAATATAAATTCGAGATGTGCGTAAAAGTCTGAGAAAAAATTAAGACGCCATGCGTCGCGGCGCTATAATTTTTTTTCTCTGGAAACATTATTTGTTTATTGCGCCATTCGGAAGATAATTTAATTCTGAATGTTTCTTCTGAGTACAATTTTTTCTATTTCTTACTGCCAGCGACCTGCAGCGTGTTTTATGTTAATTCTATTCCATTAATTTTTTCTGTATTGTGACAGTTAACCTTGATTTAGAGACATAGATATGATTGTGTCTTTGTAGCAAACTACACTGCCTAAAAAAATTAACGCACATTATGGAAATCACAAGTTTATTCTACAACTGAAGGTGTTCTCGATGATAATTATTTTTATCAGAATTATGCATGCATATGTTATCCACTTTCAACGTTTTTCTTCAATACAGATGTTTTTTCCCAGCAGGAATAAAAAAAGATGAGATTATCAGATTTTGAATGTATTGGCTCCATTCTGAAATCAGTTGTGCTCGATCAATTCTAGTGATCAATAGTTTCTCTTTCGTTTGATTTTCTACACTCGATCGCTATGCAACGCGAAATAAAACACGCAATTTGACCCAAGAGGAATGTGCCCAAGCGGTAGTTTTGCGAGAAGAAGGGTGGACATACCAAGAATTGCAGAAAGGTTTGGAGTTTCCCATACAAGTGTGTCCAGAATGTTGCATCGATTCAGGGAGACAGGTATGAATGTCCGAAGACCGAACAGGGTAGACCACGGGTAACAACTGCCATTCAAGAACGTTATTGAGAGTTTCTTCGTCGAGACAACGATTTGCAACCGCTCGCCTCCTTCAAAATCAGCTTGGGTAAACTCATGGGGTGCAAATTAGCACTCAGACAATAAGAAATCGCCTCAGAGAGGCCTCGTGTCGCTGCAAGAGGCCCAGCTCTTACCCCAGCCCATCGAAGGGCGCGTTTGGAGTTTGCGAGAGAGCATATCCATTGTGAAGAGGCTGATTGGGAAAGAGTTCTCTTCACAGATGAGTCTAGATTCTGCCTCTACCATTGTGATCGACGTTCCCTTGTATATAGATGTCCACATGAAAGATCAGTGCAACTTCCTGAATACTACTGGTTTCGGGGGAGGATCGATTATGGTATGGGGTGGAATATCTTTGACTGCTCGCACAGACCTAGTGGTCGTCGATAATGGAGCTATGAATGCTGATAGGTATATAAGGAACATTCTTGAAGAGCATGTAGTGCCATTGGTGAAAATTTCATTTTTATGGACGATAATGCCAGACCCCATCGTGCGCGCATCGTTCAGGAGTACCTTGAAGAGGTTGAAGTCTCTCGAATGGAATGGCCAGCAAGAAGTCCAGATCTCAATCCGATTGAGCAGGTTTGGAACAACCTCAATAGAAGGCTGAGGAGTTCAGAAATCATCCAGCTACACTTAATGACTTGGGAATCCAACCCAGAGAAATCTGGGAAGGATTAGATCAGAACATTTTAAGATCACTCATTTTGAGTATGTTGCCGAGCTGTAATTAACGCAAGGGGTGGAAATACCAAGTATTAAATCACTTATTAGCATTCCAGTATTTTGGAAATTGTTATTTCTCTTCTTTCACATAAGATTCGGTGAAATCCTGAATTTTTCTTTCATTAAATGTGTCTTGTTTTGTTCAAAACCTTCCCAAGAGAACATAAAAAATAAGTTATAAAGTCAATGTAGAGTTAACTTTCATTAAAATTGAGATTTTCAGAATGTGCGTTAATTTTTTTGCGCAGTGTATTTCTCAATCATTTTATACATCAAATATTATACTGTCAAGGCATAGTGTCACAATGAAGAAAAAAATAACTGGAATAGAATTAACATAAAACACACTGCAGGTCACTGACGGTAAAAATAGAATGAAATTGTATTCAGAAGAAACATTCAGAATTGAATTTCCTTTCGAATGACACAATAAAAAAGCTGAGGGAAAATTTTCTGATAGCGCCGCGACGCCTGGCGTCTCAATTCTTTTCTCCGACTTTTACGCACATCTCAAGTCAACATTAACTTGTACCAAATACCGCCAACAGAAGAAAAAAATATTCCTCCCTTTTCGAGGAAAATTAGGTTATCAAGATAAGTGAATCACCATGTTGTTTCGAAAAATAATATTATTCCCAAACAGCACATGGGTTTTTCCTGGTAGGTTAACAATCACAAACCTCCTGTCATGTGTGAACGATTGGACTGGGTGCATTGTCGATGTTATTTATCTGGACTTTTTTGGTATAGATTTATATAACTAATGATTTAAGTGAATCTCAAAACATCTGAAGAAAAGACATTCGATGCTACAACTAAATAAATTGTTAAAAATTTTAATTTATTCTATTAACAATTTAATTTAGTTGTAGCATCGAATGTCTTTTCTTCAGATGTTTTTGAGATTCACTTAAATGATTAGTTATATAAATCTATACCAAAAAATTTATTTGCATAAGTCATTATAATCATGCCGTCTCACTCGCACCCACTCATATATACTGTATCGCGATCGCACCTGCAGCTGAACTACATGCTTGTCTGGCAAAGGGTTGGCACTATCAAAAATGTTTGGCTAATGAGGAAACATTATCTAATTATTACCCAAGTATTATATATAAAAATCAGCTTTTATACTATAACGTAAGTAGAATTACATATAATTTAATGAACATTAAGGGTGTCTGGCAAGGGGTTGCCACTATATTAAGTGTCTGGCAATTAATGACGTGATTTTTGATTATATTTTGAAGGTAATACCAAAAAATCACACTTTATTATTTGACGAATTTAGATCAGTATTTTACACCCCTTCAATACCCTTTACCTGCCAAAGCCAGGGTAACCCAAACTTCAGAATGGTTCATCGTTCTTACCTGTGTTGGGAGCATGCGTAGACGAGTTTTCAGCTTTTATAAAATAACGAAGGTCTGGGGTTCACGGGCTCTTGCTCTATTAGGTTCCTCATCGCCGACTATTGAAGAAGCTAGAGTTTTTTTAGGAATGATTGCAATCTTGCATTGAGTCGTTTTTGAGCGGTCGTTCTACTTGAACGAGTGCTATATCGTTTTGCCCAAATGTCTGTAATTTTAGAATTTTGAGCCGAAAATGGTCTCAAACGATAGGGTCCCTGATGACGAATTCGTGGTCAAATTCAATTGTGTCCGTAGGGCCATCCGGCCGTCCGTTAGCACAATAACTTTCGGAGGGATTGTCCTAGAGAAATTTTCAGGACGAGTTCGGGTCGCAAATGGTTCGTTTAAGTTAGTTAACCAGCCAAATCATACAGGATGTTCCATAAAATATGGCCATTCAAAATTTTTGTTCCTCAATATCTCAGAAAATACGGAACCAATCGGAATCAAATGCTACGACCAAATTCGAGATGCTGGAAAACAAGCCCCATGAAAAATTTTGTGACCATAGTGTTAACAGAACCATAGAAAATTCAATTGAAATATTGAAAATAAGAAACTTCATATTTCCATAAAAAGATATCCTATTTGGGTAATTTTGTGTATGAAGATTGATATACTGAACGTTCATGCAAAATTTTGTGGCCATAGTGTTAACAGAACCATGGAAAATTCAATTGGAATATTGAAAAGAAAAATCTTTATATTTCCATAACAGGTTATCCGATTCAAATGAAATTTTTTCTGTTGATAAACACTAATATACTGAATCTTCATGCAAAATTTTGTGGCCATAGTGTTAACATAACCATAGAAAATCAAATGGAATATTGAAAGAAAAATCTTTATATTTCCATAACAGAATATATTATATTCATACTGAATGTTCGTGCAAAATTTCAAAGGGATCGCATCATCAGAACCATAAAATTTAATTTGTGAATTATTTATTTTTTATATTTTAATTTTTTGAATAATTTTCAGAATATAATTCCGAGTGTGCTGTGATTGCGTTTTACGTATTTGAGGAGCGGTAGAATTTTTTACAATACAATAACAACAACTTTATTTCAGATAATGTTGATCGCTACATAATTCAATGCATATACACACAACAATAAATGAAACGACGTCACAGCACAGTAAACAAATATGTACATTAGACTAACTGTGCACCAAAATATTCTGCCAAGTTATATGGCTCCAAGTTTGTCAGCAAAGAATATACTTCTTTTCTGAATTTTTTTAGATTATTTATACATTTTATTCTATTAGGCAGTTTATTAAATATTCTTATACACATATATGATGGGTTGTTCTCTGTCAATGTTAGTCTATGTATAGGATAATTTATATCCAATGATCTAGACGAGTATTTTTGAGTTACATTGAAATCATTTCTATTTTTAAATAAGAACATTAAACAATCATTTAAATATAGGCCACTTACAGTTAAAAGACCTTTTTGTTTGAATACTCCCCTACAACTTTCTCTGTATTTCATTTTATACATTATCCTTATTATTCTCTTTTGAATTATTATGAACATTGTTTCTAAGTTTTCTCTACGTCCCCAAAAAATTATGCCGTATCTTAATCTAGACTCAAAATTAGCATGATACAGTATTTTAAGTGATTCTACTCCAACATACCTAGAGGTTACTCGCATAGCATAACAAATTCCACTGAGTTTTTTTGACACAATGTTTGTATGGTGGTCAAATTTCAAAAACCTATCAATGTATACACCCAAGAATTTTGTGTATTCAGAGAGAGAAAATTCATTATCATTTATGGTTATTTTTCTGGTTTTTCTAATCTACATCGGTTAGTACTAAAAATTACAATGTTCGTTTTTTCTCATTTAACATCAATTTATTTTGTTTAAATCATGATTGTGCTTTGTTAAAGAAGATTTCACTTTTATAAATCAATTCTGCCATTGTTTTTGCTCCTACCAACAAATCTGTGTCATCAGCAAAACTTGAAATAGTTGAATCTGAGTTAAGTGCGATTTTACACAAATCGTTTATGAAGATTATAAATAATATTGGACCTAGAATACTGCCTTGTGGTACACCCGTAGTGTTTTCTATTTTCTCTGATCTCGCTCTAACACCGTCCTTTCTTATTTCAACTCTTTGGCATCTAGCTGAAAGATAGGATTTGAACCATGCCATTGCATTTCCTCTAATACCGTACATGTAAAGTTTTTCTAACAATTTATTTCGATCTAATGTATCATAGGCTTTGGATAAATCTAAAAATAGTCCCAAAGCAATGTTATTATCTTCAATTAAGTTGACTATATTCTTTGTGAACTGAAAAATAGCAGTTTGAGTTGATCTTCCAGCCAGATAGCCATGCTGTGTTTCAGTAAAAATACCACTATCATTAAAAAAAGCAAGTACCCTGACTACAATCACACGTTCAAAAATCTTTGAAAAACTAGACAATATGAGCAATATTCGAAACATTCAAGTATGGGTAGATTTCTTTGATTGTTTGAAAGATCAACCCGAATTATGGAAAGTAAATCCGAGGTATATAAAAAAGCCATGGGCAGTGCCTTTTGAGCACTCGTTCATTGGCGGAGCAATAATGCTACCTCAAAATTTTGTGTAGAACTTGAGATCTATTCTAAGTAAATGAATGCACAATCTCGAACGGAATTATATTCTGGAAATTATTCAGAGAATGAAATATGTAAAAAAATCAATGATTAGAAATGAATTAAATTATATGGTTCTGATAATGCGATTCTTTCGAAATTTCACAAAATGAATTTCACCTGAATCGGATATCTCGGAAAATATAAAGATTCTTCCTTTCAATATTCCAATTGAATCTTGTTTGGTTCTTGCATGTGGCCGCAAAATTTCATTTCGATTAGGTTCGTTTTGTCTGAGATATCGAGGAACAAAAATTTGAAATGGGCATATTGGGTTGACAACCGTTATTTTGACCTTTATATAGTTTGCAGTCTAGATGACAACAGAGTCGTCAACTAAGTTGATCGTTTGTAGGCCGTTTCTTATCTTTCCGAGCAAAGCACATACATCGGCATCGGATGGACGATACGGCACGGAATTTTACTGGGGTAAATTTCGTCCTTGCCATGCCGACATATGTGCGTTGCTCCATTAATTTCCATTGAGAGAATAAACTCCGCCAGCGATGGAAACTGGGCGGATTGAGTAGTTCAGTTGAAGTTGCTGCCGGTCCCAAGCCCGGATAAAGGAGGAGGGTTCTTGGGTGAGGTTAGCTCCCTGCCCAAGGTAAAATCACATACTGCTCACAGAAATGAAGGTATAGCCTCGGATATCGGACGGATTTTGGAAACGAAACAAGCGCGGAAAAGGAACAAACGAAAACGGAAAATCACTAGAATAGCTTGCTGGAATATTACGTCATGGAATGGAAAGGATCAGGAGATCATTTTAGAGATGAATAGACATAAGGTGGGCATATGTGGACTTTCTGAAACAAAACGTAAAGGTCAGGGTACTACAAAATATGAAACTATATCTTGTGCTATAGTGGGAAACCAAAACAAGATCGAGCCCACTCCGGGGTTGGTATACTTCTACATGAAAAATACGTTGACCTAATAGACACCATCGAATACGTAAGTGACAGAATACTAAGGGTAACACTCATCCTTCCCAGGGACATCTACATCTTGTGAGCATCTACGCACTGGATGTGTCGAAGCCAAGAGAAGAATCAGATGTTTTCTATAGAGAGCTACAAAACACCATCGACAAAATTGACAATAGCGGAAGAATAATACTTTTTGGTGACTTCAATGCGAGGATCGGATCAGAGGAAATTGATGGAATGAAACAACGATTTAATGAATCCGTGTTGAATGAAAATGGAGACTTACTGAATGATTTTTGTGCAAGGAACGAGATGAGAATAAACAACACGTATTTTCCACACAGGGATCAACATAAGTACACCTTCTGCAACACTAGAGGTCAAAAGTCCACAATTGACTATATAATAACTAATAGATCTTTCACACCAGATGAGATACAGGATGTAAGGGTTCTTACCTCTGCCAATACCGAAACAGATCACAGCCTAGTTCTTGGAAAATTCGTTTTGGAAAACCATCGCAAAATGAAGCAGAGACCAATTATTGTCGAAAAATATAACATGAAATCATTTGACGACGATACCACCAGAAACTTATACGAATAGGCTAAATCAAAAACTTCAGGCAGAGATTACCACAGGAGAGAGCGTGGAGGGTATCTGGAATATTATTAGGAGATGCATACACGAAGCGGCCGAAGAAGCGGTAGGAAAGAGGAAAATTAATCTGAATTCAAGGAATAACACCAAGCCCTGGTTCAATCATCAAGTGAAAGTACTTGCGGAGGAAAAGAAGAGGAGTTATCTGCTCTATAAAAGTGTCTCAACCCAAGAAAATTACACCATATACAAAGAAACAAGGAATAGAGTCAATATGGAGATAAGGAAAATAAAAAGAGAACATTGGGAGAGGTTCACCGCCGATATGGAACGTGATATTTATGGAGCACAAAGAAAAGTTTGGAAGATGCTCAAGAACAGAAGAAAACCCGTAAACGAGTACATCCAAACCAAAAACGTTCCTTTACATGAGTGGGAAACATATTTCAGAAAACTATACGGCAGCGATGACCAGGACACTCAAGGGGATGCACTGGAGGTGGAGACGATGGATGAAGTGACGATTACTCAGGAGAACGTTGAGATGAAGATGAGAAAGCTGAAAAACCGAAAGTCACCAGGAGTTGATGAGATACCTAACGAGCTTTTGAAATATGGCGGTCAAGAACTAGCGAAAAAGCTAACCGAACTCTTTAACAAGATAATAGCTACATCTATCATACCAACAGAATGGAAAAAGGCGTCACGATACCGATCTTCAAAAAGGGACAAAAACCAACCCGGAGAATTACAGAGGAATTAGCCTGCTTTGCACCTGCATGAAACTGTTCACCAGCATAATCAGAGATATCCTTCAGGATGCCATAGAGAATGGAGATGAGCAACAGGGATTTAGGAAAAACAGATCGACGACTGACGCACTGTTCATTTTGAGACAAGTGAAGGAGAAGGCCATCGAGTACAGCTATCCCACATACGTGTGTTTCATTGACTTGACAAAGGCCTTTGACAGAATAAAAGTTCAGCATGTTATCGAAATACTGAGGCAAAAACGAATACCGAGCGCAATAATAAACGTCATCAGGAATCTGAATATAAACAATACAACAAGAATAAGAGTTGACAACCAAACAACTGAAGATGTACCAACACCAGCAGGTATTAGGCAAGGAGATAGCCTCAGCCCATTCCTCTTCAATCTTGTCATGGATGAAATCATACGAGAAGTTAGATCTATGAAGATGGGATACAATTGAGTGGCAAACCAATCGACATGGTATGCTTTGCGGATGACGCAGTAATTCTGGCAGAAACAGAGGACGACTTACAGAGACAGGTACAAAAGTTCTATCGGATCGGCAAAAAGTTCAACATGTCCATATCAATTTAAAAAACGAAGTGCATGACATTTTCGAAGGTACCATCACGATGCAAAATAGTTATAGATGACAAGATAGTGGAACAAGTGATGAAATTCCGCTACCTGGGAGTGGACATATCCAGTGATCATAATCCGATAGAGGACATCAAGTCACAGGTCAACAAGGCCTCGGTAATATCTGGCTGTCTAAGGGATATTGTGTGGGCAAACAAGCATATGCATGTCGATGGAAAGGTGCGGATATACAAATCCTGTGTTAGACCTATCCTAACCTATGGTATCGAGACTCGAGCTGACACTAATAAAACAAAGAGTATCCTAAGAACAGCAGAGATGAAAACTCTCAGAAGTATAGCAGGAAAAACACTAAGAGACAGAGTTAGAAACAGCAATATAAGATCTCTCTGTAAAGTGGAAGATGTAGCGAGATGGGGCAGGAAGAGGAGAAGATATTGGCGAGATCATGTAGAAAGAATGGACCATAACAGATTAGCATACATCGCTAAGGACGGGAAACCAGCAAGCAGAAGGCCATTAGGGAGACCGCCAAAACGGTGGAGGGATAGCTGGAGTTCAATCTCCCAGGAAGACGCAACCCACTGAGGGGACCTTCATAATGAACAGATCTTAAGGTCTATAAGAAAGAAGAAGAAGAAGAAGAATAATTTTTCCGTATGTGCATTAAGCTCAAATTTCCTAAACCTGTACATAACCATCTCATACAGGGTGTCCCGGGAAGAATGCGACAAACGAATACCATGAATCAAGTACATCAAGCAGGACATAAAGAGTTTTAAATCGTTTAAGGGCCTTCGTTTGTGAAATACAGGGTGATATTCATCTGATGGCTGAAATTTCAAGGTTCAATAACTTTTAAACTATTAGACCGAATGATCTCAAATTGGGAAGTTTTTTTTTGAGATGGCGGTTGCCATCTCTCAATATTTCAGAAATTGAATAAATCAGATCCGGACTAGCAAAATTTCGGACTTTTTCTATTTTCATGAATATTGGAACACCCTGTACATGAACATTATGTTTTTATTTAATTTTCGTAATTGAAAAGAATCATTTAATGAGAAAAATTCAAAACCTCTGCTTAGCACGATCATACAGGTGATCAAAAAACAATACCTCATGAGTGAAATGTCAAAGTTCAATAACTCTTAAACTATTTTACCGAATTATTTCAAATTTGAAGGTTTTGTCACCCTTTACGATTGCCTTCTTTCAGTTTTTCTGAAAATGAAAGAATCATATCCGAAATAGAAAAATTTCAGATGTTCTTTATTTTCGTTGATATTGAAACACCCTGTAAGTGTACATTATGTTTTTATTTCATTTTCGTAACCTCAAAGAATCAATTAATGAGAAAAATCCGAAATTTCTGCTTGGCACGGTCATACAGGGTGATCAAAAAACATTACCTTGTGGGTGAAATTTCAAAGTTCAATAACTTTTAAACTATCCTACCGAATTATTTCAAATTCGAAAGTTTCTGAAATTGAATATATCAGATCCGGATTAGAAAAATTTCAGATGTTCTCTATTTCCCTTGTTATTGGACCACCCTGTACGTGAACATAACGTTTTCTTTTTATTTTCGTAACCACAAAGAATCAATTAACTAGGAAAATTCAAAACCTCTGCTTGGCACTGCCATACAGAGTGATTTAGAAACATATACCTCATGAGTTAAATTTCATAGTTCAATAAATCTTGATCAAATCGGTGAAATTACTTCGAATTTTTCAGTTTTATCACTCTTCAATACTGCCTTCCTTGAAATTTTCCTCAAATTGACGGATAACTTCATGAACGTGCTCCAAAATGTCTTGAAATGGATACCATTTGATCAATTCCTGAACATACAATTTTTCCAATCAATTTGTTTTTAAAATCGAATATTTCCAACTTATCTGCTGTTTTTTGTTTCATTCATTATCCAGTTTGTTGATTTTCTCAACAAAATTGAGGAAGGCAGACAGGAAGGTTGACAAAAATATAGAAATAATATTTATTGTGAAGTACAGATTCATTCAAGGGCATGTTTATTGATCACCCGGTATAAAGTTGCCAATCAGAGATTTTGAAATTTTCACTATGAGCTGATTCTTTGTGGTCACGGTAACGAAAAAACATAATGTTCACGTACAGGGTGATACAATATCAACGAAAATAATGCAAGTCTGGAATTTTTCTAGTCCGGATCTGATTTATTCAATTTCAGAAAGATTGAAAGATGACAATCGTAAAGGGCGACACAACTTTCGAATTTCAAATAATTCGGTTGAATAGTTTGAGAGTTATTGAACTTTAAAATTTCACTCATGAGGTAATGTTTTTTTATCACTTCCTGATCACCCTGTATGACCGTGCCAGGCAGAAATTTTGAGTTTTTCTCAATAATTAATTCTTTGTGGTTACGAAAATGAAAGGAAAACATAATGTTCACGTACAGGGTGTTCCAATATTCATGAAAATAGGAAAAGTCCGAGATTTTGTAAGTCCGGATCTGATTTATTCAATTTGTGAAACATTGTAAGATGACAATCGTAAAGGGTGACAAAACTTCCAAATTTGAAATCATTCGGTCGAATAGTTTAAAAGTTATTGAACTTTGAAATTTCATCAGATGAATATCACCCTGTATATCCCAAACGATTGAAACCTCTTGATGCGAGTCCTCCTTGGTGTACTTGATTCATGGTATCCGTTTGTCACATTCTTCCCGGGACACTCTGTATAAAACACAAATTATTTTCTTAGGAGTAATCAGTATAGTTATAACTAGTTTTGCGAATAGATTTCTCTTTTTAAGTAGATTCGCCTTTTTAAACAGATCAATAAATGCAAATTTCATGTACATACTGTTATTCAAAATTTTTTTATTAAGCTGTGCTCGGCGCGGTTAGTACTTGGATGGGTGTACGATCATTTGATTTTTAAAGTAATTTACATCGTTCCTGGAACAAAAACCTTTAGTAATAAACGTTATAAAACGATTGAAAAAGGATATTCATACCTTGTTTCATTTAGATCTGGTCTATTTTCTTCTAAAATGAGCATTTTCCTGATAGACTTTCTTCTCAAACACACATGACAGTTGTCTAATTTTCCGATGTCATAAATAAATCGATTTTATGAAACGTCAAAAAATTCAACATTTTCTTTCGTTCTTTTCGATATCTTGCAGATGGTCTAGAGAAACGATTTCTTGAATGGGCGGTACCTACGTTATTCGACATCGGATCGACAGCGACGGCTACCTTGGAGAGGCCCTCGCTTCGGATTACGTGGGGGCCTATGGGGACGCTTTTTCGTAAAATTGACGAAATTGACCCTTTTCGGGAATTTTTTTTAAAAATGTTCCCGACGCCGCTTCGCGGCGTCGGACGTCTCTAATGAAACTTCCGTCCTTTCTCTTCAAGCCTCGCCCTTCGGGCTCGGTCAAATCTTTTCTGTGAACCCCGTCTGTGATCCCTTATCCTTTTAGTATATGTAATAGAATCATAACCTTTCTGACCGTCATATATTCATCTTATTTACGAACTCTCTCTGATACTCTTATTACACCATGCCTTTTTCATGTCCACATTCGAGGCTTTTTTCAGGGCTATTTGTTGGGTAAATTTCCTTCAAATGAGTCGCACCATTGTAGATACAATGGTCGCACTATTTACACCATGCCTTTTCAAGGAGTTTCAGGTAGTAATTCTAAAATTGCAAGCATTGAAGCTCGACCTCAAGCTTGTGTTTTGTTGGAATATTTTCGAAAGAATACCATGGTATCTGTATTGATATAAAAATTATGATGCAAACAATAGAATATGAGATTGAATTTGAAAAAATCACTTATAACTATTATTGCAAGTGTTATTCTGAAAAATAACAAAAATGGTTCTACAGGAGATAGGAGGAGAAAGAAGCCTTGGATGAACTTAAAATCAAGCAATAAAAGCCATGAGTAATAATTATTTATATATAGGTAAAAAAAGAAAAAAAAGTTTTTATAATCTGCCCATTCTTTGAATCTTTGAATAAAGATAAAGAGTAATAAAAATATTTATTATTGAGCAATTCAAAAGAAAAAATATAACAGTTTACGCCAAGATGTCAAAGAAGACGGAAAAATGTTGTGTTGTTGAAACCGACTAGACATTTATACGAAAAGGTTGGAAATTCCCACGTTTCAGGGTTGAAAGATAGAACCGGTTCTATTTATTTGCAAGCCTGAAATAGTCACAAAAATGGTCCCAGGTGTCAGGCCGACAAAAAGGCACGAAAAAGGCATGGTGTAATAGGGGTTTCACTCAGGTTTTGGACAATAAGCTATTCATGAATAGAGTGGACCTACCTTTAATTTGTGCCTTACAAGCTCCATTCACTGGATTAGTATTATCACCACATAAACAGTACCCTCCAATGCAAGTTGTTCCTTTTATCACTGTGCAGTTTGCTTGTGATTTGCACGGCCTTTGAACTGAAAAAAATAAAATAAAATGTGTGATATGTGTTATTTATAGATACAATAAAAATTAAGAAAAGCAGGAGCTTTTGAGCGTTCGTTCAGTTCATTGGTAGGGTAATAACTATTACCATTGTTTAAGGAGAAGATAGTTAGTTACTCGCCCTGCTAAGTTCATTGGATGTGCGTATGTGGCGGTACCTATTAGAATTATGTGGCAAACTCTGAATTTTTAGGGTCTATCCTAATACGCCCTCTTGGCGGATGCTTGAATAATTACTTATCGGTAAAGAGGTTTCTACTTCTGCTATGAAACTATATTTTTATGACGTGAAGTTTGAAGAATCGAAACATTCGAAACTGAGTAAATTCCAACACATGTTCGTCGATGAATAGAGTAAGCCAGGGTTCCAGTTGGGAATTTTATTACTTTGATAATTACAGGGTCTGTTTATGTTATGCGATTCTAGTTTTTCTATTCTAAGGTAGTGAAGGGAATAAGTTTGAAATTTGAATCGTAGTTGAAGGCAAAATATGAAATAGAAAAAATTGAATATAAGAATAATTTTTGGTTTTTGCTAAATCAAACGTGTTTTAAATTGAATCGCAAAACGTGAATTTATTTGGTTAGACTTTATTTTGAACAAGTTTTTTTTGATAGCCATGAATTCTTCTTCAAACAAATGCGACGAATAATTAGTACCAACGTGAGGTCTTTGCACTCACGAAAACTATGATAAAACTATTTAAAAAGTTATCGCAGCGAAATTGAGGCGTTTTCCTTATTATTAAATTATTTCGGTTCAGAAATACGACTGAAGTTTCGAAATACTGACAATACTGAAATGTATTATTATTGGCAATATATTTCTAATCAATGTCATTGGAAAAAAGAAAAAATATGCTTTGTTTCTCTTGTGTTAAATTCTTGAGTCAATATCGACTTTGGCGGCAATAAATCGTATCCCTGATGACGATAAGTGGTCAAATTCAATATATCCGATTGAAGTGAATTTCATTTCGTGAAGAAGATTGGTATATTATACTTAATAGACCAGGGTCGATAATTTTTGAAACGAAAAAAATTGCAGTAGGATGAAACCCATTGAAAACGGAGGGAAATATGATCAAAATGAAAGAAAAAATAAATTACGGTCGATCCGAGTCCGGGAAGTGGGAGGGGGTGTGTTTTTAAGGGTGAAAAATGGTTTTCCTTGATTTCCGGCAAAACTACAAGTCCTATGAAAAAAAATTAAATGGCAAAGTTGTAGGTAATGAAAAGATCTACAACTTTTATATCGACAATTTTTTCACATAACCTCAAAATGTAGGTGAAAAAGTCAAAAAACCAAGTTTTTGGTTTTTATTTATATCTTTTTCAAAAAAAACTTTTTTTTCACGAAATTTTGTGAAAACTTACCTTATTATGTCCCAAATACACTGTAATTTATTTGATTTAAAATATTTATGTTTTCGTCTTATTTTACTCAATATCAAAAAAGCACCCCAATTTTCAATCGAAAATTCTGACGTCAAAATATCAGCTTTTTTCAAAAAGTTTAAAGGCTTTTTCTTCATTGAAATATCTACTTTCTGATGGTGTGAAAAAAATTTACATTACTATAAGGAGTGTTCTCAGAATCAACGATTTATGAAACCCACCATTAGAGTAACTCAGTCCCCACTTCTCTATGAAATAACTTACAATGGGTTTAAAAACTAACCAAAAGTCACTCAGGTATATGAATTATCTCAAAACAGCAATAAATAGTCATCTAAAAATATTATTTATTTATTGTAGATGACTTATTAAATATTAACTTTATTAACTTATTTTTTTGTTAATTATAAAAGTATATTTCAATTTGTAATTTTTTCGTTTTTGAATGAAACAGGAATCTTACGTTTTTTGAGTAATTAAAGAGTAAATTTTAATAAATACCTCAAAATTGTACATAATGATTTCTTCATTGAAATATCTACTTTCTGATGGTGTAAAAAAATATACATTACTAGAAATGTCCTCAGAAAATGCAAAAAATTGAAAAATCCAAATTCGAATTTTTTTTTAATCATTATGTACAATTTTGAGGTTTTTATTAAAATTTACTCTCTAATTACTTACTCAAAAACGTAAGATTTCCTGTTTCATTCATAAACGAAAAAATTTCAAATTGAAATATACTTCTATAATTAACAAAAAAATAAGTTAATACAGTTAATATTTAATAAGACATCTACAATATTTTGAAAAAGCTGTAGAATCTTGTTTAAATAATATTTTTAGATGACTATTTATTGCTGTTTTGAGATAATTCATATACCTGAGTGACTTTTGGTTAGTTTTTAACCCATTGTAAGTTATTTCATAGAGAAGTGGGGACTGAGTTACTCTAATGGTGGGTTTCATAAATCGTTGATTCTGAGAACACTCCTTATAGTAATGTAAATTTTTTCACACCATCAGAAAGTAGATATTTCAATGAAGGAAAAATCTTTAAACTTCTTGAAAAAAGCTGATATTTTGACGTCAGAATTTTCGACTGAAAATTGGGCTGCTTTTTTGATATTAAGTAAAAATAAGACGAAAACATGAATATTTTGAATCAAATAAATTACAGTGTATTTGGGACATAATAAGGTAAGTTTTCACGAAATTTCGTGAAAAAAAAGTTTTTTTTTGAAAAAGATATAAATAAAAAACCAAAAACTTGGTTTTTGAATTTTTCACCTAAATTTTGAGGTTATGTGAAAAAATTGTCGATACAAAAGTTGTAGATCTTTTTATTACCTACAACTTTGCCATTTAATTTTTTTCCATAGGACTTGTAGTTTTGCCGGAAATCAAGGAAAACCATTTTTCACCCTTAAAAACTCACCCCTCCCACTTCCCGAACTCAGATCGACCGTAATTTATTTTTCCCTTCATTTTGATCATATTCCCCTCCTTTTCTAATGGGTTTCATCCTACTGCGATTTTTTTTCATTTTTTACCATTTTTGAAGATTTCGGCCCTGGTCTATAATATTCATGCAAAATTTCAAAAAATCGCATTGTGTAAACCATAGAAAATTCAATTGAAATTCGAAAAAAAAAATTGCTATATTTCCAAAACAAGATATCCGTTTCAAGTAAAATTTATTTTGTGTATGAACATTGATATACTGAATGTTCATTCAAAATTTCAAGAGGTTCGCATCATCCGAACCATAGATTTGGTTTTTTTAATTGTCAATTTTTTACATATTCCAGTTTTTTAATAATTTCCAGAATATTATTCCGATCGTGGTGAGATTTAGCATTTATATATTAAGTATCAAGTCCTATACAAATTTTTGCGGTTAAAGCCTCATTGTTCCGCCAAAGAACGAGCGTTCGAAAGGGCTTTCTTAATTTTTTATACTTATATTGCAATGGAAATTTCAATTAAACGAGTAGTGATCAGGGTACGAATGTGTCTTTTGAAAATTTTGCTTACAATTATGAATTTTCTAGGAATATCTTGCTTGATGGTTTGAACTGATACCTCCTGTAACGTGAACATACGATGAGTTTCTCCTGAAAATGTCGTTAAAAAATGCAAGAAAAGCCCCGAACAGGTACTTTTGAGCGCTCGTCTATTAGTAGAGCAATAATTCTATCACATCAAAATTGTATGGGACTTGAGATTCATGCTTAGTATATGAATGCAAAATCTAGGCACGACCGGAATTATGTTCTGGAAATGATTAAAAAAATGAAATATGTAAAAATCCAGTAGGTAATAACATTAAATTAAATTATATGGTTAACATTATGGCCACAAAATTTTGCAAAAAGCTTATTATGGGCATCTTGCATGTGTCCGCAAAATTTCATATCGATTGGTTTTGTTTTGTCTGAGATATGACGGGACGGAAATTTTGAATGGCCATATTTTATGGAACACCCTGTACGATTTGGCTAGTTAACGAACTTCTCAAGTCTCTAGAACAAACAGAACAGAATTGTATTTGACCTCGGATTCGTCATCACGGAGTGGAACCCTATTGTTTGAGGCCGTTTCGGCTCAAAATTCGTTAATTAGAGACACAAACTGAATATTATTATTATTATAAAGCCTGTCTATCCTCAACGTGTATAAGTGTTTAGTGCAGCAACTAATTACTTAACTTGGCGCTATCGAGAGATGATTAACGATTTTTTATGACCGGAATATGATTGTATGGATCTGGACAACGTTTACTTCAACAAGACAGCACTACGTGCCAGTGGCACGCAGTCGTGCCACACAACCAACTAAACCGTTGATCGAGCTTACGGATCGAGATACGGAAAAAGCTTGGTGAAAGAGAAGGACTCCGCCAATAGCCCATTGTCGATTCAATACCTCAAAGACGGAATTCGTGAGGCTATCGAGTACATAGAGTAGCCACACTTTTCGATTTTGTTATGGAAAATTTCATTAAAAGATATTGTTCTGTGAGCGTGGTCGTGATGATCATTTGCATGAAGTTATTTTCCACTCTAAATTAACGGCATGAAATAAATATCCGATCATTTATTTCAAAAACTATAATTCTTCTTTGAATATCAGAATGACACCTCTAACCGGAAAACCCTGCATATGCACAGCGAAGTGATTTGAAGCTTATAAGCGCTTGTTCATACTGGGAAAATTCATTCATGAATATCATTGGAGCTGTTGGTTTCATTCTATTTCTTTATGCATTCAACTTTCACCTTCAAATCCTGAACGTTTTGTGAAAAATACAAGTTTTGAAATGTTCCTTTTGAAAACACTTTCATTACGTGGCTTTGATTATTGATACAATAATTATATCATTCATTTATTTAAATTCAAGAGACTGCATAGGTACCTACAAACAGGATGCCCAAATTTCTTTAGCATAAACATATCAGAGAATATAAAAATTTCGCAAATCATTCACTTTTTTAATATAATATTTCTTTGCTACTGAGTTAAAAAAATTCCTTCTTGCGATCTCACGACGAAATCGAAAATATTTCTCAAATCCCAACCCTAAGGGCCTCAGAGTAATAAAAATTTTTATTACTCTGGACCCTCGGATAATTCATGCAGGCATACAAGAGAGAAGTTGTGGAGCATGATGCAAGACACGTTGACGTGAAGAAAAATAGCTCGTCACTAGAGACATCTGTTGTTCACCATACCCAAAAATTAATACTCGTCTGAATTTTCAGCATTGCACATAGGCAACCCATCATGTTGGTCCTCTTCCGGAGTGGCGCCCTCTAACGATATTGTCCAATATCCTCCAATGATATTTGAACCGAAGTAACTAACTATCTTCTCCTTAAACAATGCTATTACCTCAAAATTTAATATAGGACTTGAGATTGATACCTTATAAGAATTTTGAATTTGGATGGGAAGACCTAGTACAATCAGATTAAGTTTAATATCTTCCGGTATAGGATGATCGAGTTCAAGCAATAATCTTTCTTTTTTGACTACGAAATCTATATAGGAACCAAATATATATCTAAAGTTATAAGCAAATCTGATCTGTTTCCAAGACAAATCACTAAATGTGGATATTAAATCTTCTTTCCATGAACTCCAATCAGTTTCCAAACCTAACCGTCTTTGAGCATTCAGGAACCAGTCATTCATTGATGCATCGGAACATAAGCGGAATGCTTCAATTAATTTTGGTCCAATTAGAAGGAACCGATTCGCTTCTTTTTCAAAAGTATTCACCCAAGCCTCAACATTTTTATTTTTGGTCGAAAATTTTTCAATGAAAAAGTGCTTCATAATTTCACTCAGAGAAGCGTCCTTTTCCTCAGCATAACTGGCACTCGTTTTAGATGGTTGTACAGATGGTGATGTTTGGAACTTCTCCAACATATATTCATTGAAAACAGACCTGCATCGTCTTTATAAATTTTTTCTAGCTCTGACGAGAAAACTACATTCACATTTCTGAACTGTCCTCTTGACTTTATCGAATTGACAGCTGATTTAACTGGTTGAAGTTCTGTCAGTTTCTTGTGATTACCCAGTCCTTGAATTTCGTCCTACTATACCAAGTTTCATCATCTACTGCTTTAATTCTCTTCAGTTTCAGAACTGTTGTTTTTCGTTTGCACTGCTAGCTTCAGCCAAAAAGAAAAGTCTGTATTTTGACATGGCAATTTGTCAAAATAAAGATATTTTCGATTTGTAAGATTCCTTTCGTAAAACGATTAAGATTGCATCTGTAATGAAGATTTATTTCTGATACATGAATAAATCTATACTTAATGAAAACATACCTGTAATGAAGAAATCGAAAATATCAGTCAATACGAACAGGAATCAAAATGAACATCTATATTATTACTATAGTTACTAACTAATAAACAATTAATTATGTGATTATGAATAATGGCTACATAGATCAAAAGATTAACAGAACAAGAACTGCATCTGAGGTACGGTCATATCGTACTTTACATATACATGCAGAATCTCAGCACAATCGGAATTATTTTATGAAAATAATTCAGAAAATGAAATATGTAAGAAATATAAATTAAAAAAATTAAATTCTATGGTTCTGATAATGCGATTGTCTTGAAATTTTGCACCTAAATTCAGTATATCAGTGTACATTCAAAAATAAATTTCACTCGAATTCGATATCCTGTTCTGGAAATCTAAAGATGCTTCTTTTCAATATTCTAATTGAATTTTCTATGGTTCGGTTAACACTATGGCCACAAAACTTTGCATGAAAATTCAGTATATCAGTTTACATTCACAAAGGAAATTTCACTCGAATCGGAAATCCTGTTATGGAAATAAAAAGATTTTTCTTTTCAATATTCCAATTGAATTTTCTATGATTCTGTTAAGACTATGGCCACAAAATTTTGAATGAACAATCAATATATCGATCTCCATTCACAAAATAAATTCCGATTGGTTTAGTTTTTTCTGAAATATCGAGGAACAAATATTTTGAATGGCCATATTTTATGGAACAGTATTCAGTATTTATGGTCATGATCTATGGACATAATGCTTTGTGATTATTAAGTGAATTATCGGAATGAATTCTAATGTTGAGGTCATGAATATTGAGGCAGGATTACCAAAAGCCAAAATAGTTTCCGGAATTTATTTCCAGTTATTCTTGCTAAATGTGAATAAAGATTGAAAGTCCTACAGGTGCTTTCAATAATTTTCTGGCATTCCCCGTGAATTGTGAAACAACCTTAATCGTGTTTGAATAATATGGGTTAACTTTCATCTATGACATCCATGATCTTCGAACAATTTTTATGATTTCAACCAAAGAATCTACCTCATCCATTTAATCGTAAACACGACCATAGGTCATGACTCTGAATACTGAAGAATTTCAGTATTTTTCATCTCATTCGAAAGTTATTGAAAATAAATAATTAGTGTAATAGAACACTGCCATTCATTTTTCATTTCGAATCGAATGCTTCAAAATAAATATGGGGTTGTCATTTGAAAATCTCGAAATATTCCAATTTCAAGTTCCACATTTTCGGATCAAAATTTTCGAAGAACCTTACGATGTATCAAAATACTGAATATACCACATGAATGCATGGCATCTCTACTATGAGACTGCTGAGTTTGGTTTCGTTCGCATAGAAAATAATCGAGATATTGCATTTCCAAACTTGCAATGCAGATGTCAAAAATTTCAAGAATTTGTGCATAACTTGGCAACAGTGCATGGTAGAGAAATTTTTTAGTAGGTTATACTGCGAATTTGGTATTGAATCGATACATAAATAAAAATATAGGTAGTTGCATTTGAAATAAGAAAGTAGATATGCGTTTGAGATAGACGTGGCAACACTGTCGACTTGAAAATATTTTAGGCGAAGAGTTCCTTCATCCTCAAGGCTCCACCTAAAATTTCAGAACTTAATATTCACAAGTTCTCCTGAAACGTCTAATAGGAAAACCCTATATGTCACTCTACGATATTGGCCTCATAAGTTTCTTATTGAAGCAACGGCATAGTGTATGGGGTGCATAATGGAGCTCATCAGTATGGAAGTAGCTCTGATATAAGATACTCTAAGGCACTATAATTCACTATCGAGCACGTTGCTTCGGGTACTATAACCGAAACAAATCCATCTTTGAAAATCCTTATGAATAACCCATTGCGTGAACCTTCAACGAAATATCTGGCGTTTCTTCCTATTACCGTTCGAACAAATTGTAGACTGCTGTTTGCAGCCATTCAACCTTCTGCCGACTATGTGGAATCCCTCGGTTTTTATACAGTGGGGTCCAACGAAAACTTTACACCTCGGTTTTCCGGCTTTAAAATGTTAATGTGGAGAATCACAGGGATCCGTCCATTTTAGCTCAGGCATATTAGTGCGCTAGCCCCTAAAAATTGCTCAATTGCTGAAAATGGTTTTAATCCCTTCTGGGGCTCCCGAATAAAGAGAATCTGAGTTTGCGACGGTTTCGAGGTTATGCTTCAGAATTAAGAACCAGATAGTAGGTACATACTCGAAAAATCTTGAAAATTTCTTATGACAACATCCCCCATCTTTAGGTCAAGCCCCTAAAAATGTGCTCAATAGCTGAAAATAGTTTTAATCCCTTCTGGGGGTCTCAAATAACAGGTATCTGAGTTTGCGACGGTTTCTAAGTTGTGCTTCAGATTTGAGAGCCTAAAAACCGCGAAATTTTCGAACTTTTTTCAGTATTTTGCTTATAGGTTCAATCTGCATATTGAATTCTTGATTTCAATTTATCAACTTGATTCATATAATAGTTACATGTACTACTTATGGCAGAATGAGGAATATCGTAATTAGATTTAATATTTTAATTGAAATATTTACAATTTACACAACATAATTCGATTGAATCACAACATTTTTTCTTATGAGGACTAGAACACTTAGGACATATCACACTTTTACTATCTTTCAAATAATGTCCAATTTTCCAACACTTGAAACATTCAACTATTCCAAAGTGTTCTCTTACATAGCATCTTGACCGACTTGAATAATGAAAACCTCTTTTAATAACATCTTTGAACAGAGGTGGGTTCATTTTCAAGACAACATTAAATTTATTCTTTTACTTCATCTTAGCGACAAGTTTAATGTAATCGGTAGATCAATTAAGGTCACTGGATTTTATCATTTTAGACATATCGGTTCCGTCTATAGAAAATGGATCCACACTGTAAACCACAAGACGCGGATTCAGTTTTTGAGCACTCGTCCTCCTTGAACGAGTGCTATATCGTTTTGCCCAAATGTCTGTAATTTTCCAATTTTAAGCCGAAAATTGTCTCAAACGATAGGGTTCTAGGGAGTCCCTAATGACAAATTCGTGGTCAAATTAAATTCTGTCCGTGGGGCCGGCCGTCCGTCCGTTAGCACAATAACTTCCGAATGGATTGTCCTAGAGACTTGAAATTTTCAGGATGAGTTCGGTTCCGAAATGGCTCGGTTGAGTTTGCTTATCAGCCAAATCGTACAGCGTGTTCCATAAAATATGGCCATTCAAAATTTTTGTTCCTCAATATCTAAGACAAAACGAAACCAATCGGAATGAAATGTTGCGGTCACATGAAAATTCTATCAATAATATCTTCAAGTTAACAATTTTGAAAAAAAAACACTTTGAAATATAGATATTCGATATATTGTTATTATTATTCACAAAATAAGAGTTGAGGATACCCTATACAACTCAAACAAAATACAATTGAGGCTCAACGTGACCGATATACACATTTCAAAATAAAATAAAAAAAGCAAATGTAGTACTTAAAAAAACCAAATTGAAATCAAAATATAGCTTCTGATCTCCAAGAATCCCATCCATTTTTGAACATGTTGACACTTCTCGCATTAACCACTTCGCTACGTAGCATATTCCAATGGTGGAATACTCTGTTGCTAGAGAAATTTTGTCTGCTTCTTGTGAAAAACTGTTCTCTAGCTAGTTTATAATTACGTCCTCTCAGGTGGTTGATATTCAGTGGGAACAACGATGACATATCTATTCCAAAAAATCCTCTCACGGCTCTTAATGTGGTTATCAACCTACGATCAGCAAATGTCTCCAGTTTCATTAGAGCAAGTCGAGTTTGGTAATCAGGTCTTATGATACCGTATGGAATTCTTGTAGCTAACCTTTGCACTTGCTCCAATAGCTCTGCATCATGACAGAACACAGGATGCCAAACAGAACTAGCGTACTCCAATGTGTGGCTTTATTCGTCGTCCGTATTATATGAGACCTCCATAATAGATCACTATCAACAGAAACTCCCAAGTCCATGTGAGATGATCGAGCAAGCTTCTACCGGAACTCCTCCTATGTTGTACTGCCTTTTTGGATTGTTACCACCCAAATGCAGGACTCGACACTTGGAAAGGTTGAGAGGTAACAACCAATCCGTCGCCCACTGCTGTAAAATATTGCAGTCCTTCTGAAGAATATCGCCAGATGTATTGGGGTCATTGTAGAGCTTCACGTCATCGGCATAGGATGCGGTATCGGAGGATATAGACTTGGGTAAATCACTGACATAAATCAGGAAGAGGAGGACACTCAACACGGAACCTCGAGGGACTCCTCTACTCACTGGCCTCCAAGCAGACCTCCTCGAATCTACTCGAACTGAAAAGTCACGGTTAGATAGGAATGCTCTAATCCACTCCAGCAAAAGGCCACGTATACCAAAGTGCTCCAATTTACGAAGAAGATGTCTGATCGGCACCCTGTCAAAGGCACGAGGAAAATCCAAATAGATAACATCTATTGGGGTCCCCTGATCCAGTGATGCTGTCCACGATCCAACGCATTTAAGAAGAAGATCTTCCTGGTACGAACCCATGCTGTTCATCTGGAATAACCGAGGTCGCAAGTAAGAATTTCGTAAGCTCTGACGTAACAATTTTCTCAAAAACCTCTGGGCACAGTACTTATCTCCTTTTTCAAAGATGGGAAAGACAGAAGATCGCAACCACGATTGTGGCAAGGTGCTGGTGGTAAAAGAGAGTTTAAATAACATAGTCAATGGAGTCGCAATGAAAGACGCACAACGCTTGAGAAATGTCGTAGTAATGCCGTCGATGCCTGGAGATTTTCCGCAAACAAGATTTTGAAGATACTTTGCTACTTTTTCTTCATTTATGATGATATCATTCGTACTTTCTTCATTTCTTGGCGCATTTATTGGTGGAATGGGAGTATACAGGGTGTCCCGGGAAGAATGCGACAAAAGGATACCATGAATCAAGTTCATCAGGGAGGACTCTCATCAAGAGGTTTTAATCGTATGAGGGCCTTCGTTTGGAATATACATATATATATATCTGATGACTGAAATTTCAAAGTTGAATAAATTTTGAACTAATAAACCGAATGATTTCAAATTTGCAAGTTTTGTCACCCTTTACGATTGCCATCTTACAAATTTCAGAAATTGGAGAATTCAGATCCGGACTAGTAAAATTTCGGAATTTTTCTATTTTCATGAATATTGGAACACCCTGTACGTGAACATAAAGTTTTTATTACATTTTCGTAACCACAAAGAATCAATTATTGACAAAAATCCAGAATCTCTGCTTGGCACGGTCATACAGGGTGATCAAGAAGTGAGCAAAAAACATTACCTCATGAGTGAAATTTCAAAGTTCAATAACTCTTGAATTGTTGGACCGAATGATTTCAAATTCGGGAGTTTTGTTACCCTTCACGATTGCCATCTTTCAATATTTCAGAAATTGAATAAATCAGATCAGGACTAGCAAAATTTTGGACTTTTTCTATTTTCATGAATATTGGAACACCCTGTACGTGAACATTATGTTTTTTTCATTTTCGTAACCGCAAAGAATCAGTTAATGAGAAAAATTCGAAGTCTCTGTCTCTGCTTGGCACGGTCATACAGGGTGAGCAAGAAATGATCCAAAAACATTACCTCATGAGTGAAATTTCAAAGTTCAATAACTTTTAAATTATTGAACCGATTTTTTTTCAAATTGGAAAGTTTTATCACCCTTTACGATTGTCATCTGTCAATATTTCTGAATTGGAATAAATCAGATCCGGATTAGAAAAATTTCAGACATTCTCAATTTTTGTTGATAGTGTATCACCCTGTACGTGAACATTATGTTTTTTTTCATTTTAGTAACCATAAAGAATCAATTATTGAGAAAAATTTTGAATATCTGCTTGGCACTGTCATACAGAGTGATCTAGGAACATATGACCTAATGAGTTAAACTTCAAAGATCCATAAATCTTGATTTTATTTGTGAAATTACTTCGAATTTTACAGTTTTGTCACTCTTCAATACTGCCTTCCTCGAAAACTTCCTCAAATTGACGAACAACTTCATCAATTTGCTTCAAAATGTATTCAAATGATTGAATACCATTGATTGAATACCATTTAGTTCATTTCCTGAACTGAAAATTTTTCCATTCAATTTGTTTTTTAGATCGAATATTTCCAACTTATTTGCTGTTTATTGTTTTAGAGTGAAGAGTGAACACTCTTTTTTTATTTGATTTCTTGATCTGAACTCTACCTAAACATAAGTATTCGTTTTCAGTGTTGAAAGGAAGGGTGACAAAACTATAGAATTTGGAATAATATTTATTATGAAGTACAGATTCATTCGAGGAAATGTTTATTGATCACCATGTATAAAGTTGCCAAGCAGAGATGTTCGCGTACAGGGTGTTCCAATATTCACGGAAATAGAAAAAGTCTGAAATTTTTTTAGTCCGGATCTGATTCATTCAATTTAAGAAATATTGAAAGATGACAATCGCAAAGGGTGACAAAACATTCAAATTTGAAATCATTCGGTCGAATAATTTAGGAGTTATTGAAGTTTGAAATTTCACTCATGAGGTAATGTTTTTTGCTCACTTCTTGATCACCCTGTATGACCGTGCCAAGTAGGGATTTTTAATTTTCCCATTGATTGATTCTTTGTGGTTACGAAAATGAAATAAAAACATAGTGTTCACCTACAGGGTGTTCCAATATTCATGAAAATAGAAAATGTCCAAAATTTTTCTAGTCCGGATCTGATTCATTCAATTTCTGAATTTCTGAATATTGAAAGATGGCAATCGTAAAGGGTGACAAAACTTCCCAATTTGAAATAATTCGGTCGAATAGATTGAGAGTTATTAAACTTTGAAATTTCAGCCATAAGAGGAATATCACCCTGTATATCCCAAACGAAGGCCCTCGAACGCCCTCTTGTTGCGAGTCCTCCTTGATGCCCTTGATTTATGGTTTCCGTTTGTCGCATTCTTCCTGGGACACCCTGTATAGTTTATAGAGATATACACATGTGACATGGTCATAATAAACTTATGCAAAATTTTGTGGCCATAGTATACACAGAAAATTCAATTGGAATATTGAAAAGAAGAAACTTCATATTTTCATAAAAAGATATCCGATTCGAGTGAAATTCATTTTGTGAATGAAGATTGATAAACTGAATGTTCATGTTCATGTGGCCATAGTGTCAACAGAACCATGGGAATTCAATTGAAATATTGAAAAGAAGAATCTTTATATTCCCATAATAGGATATCCGATTCGAGTGAAATTTTTTGTGTGCTGGAAAACGAATATACTGAATTTTCATGCGAAATTTTGTGGCTATAGTGTTAACAGTACCATAGTAACTACAAGTGGAATATTGAAAAAAGAATCTTAATATTTTCATAACAGAATATCCGATTCGGGTGAAATGTATTCTGTAAAACTGATATACTTAATATTCATGCAAAATTCCAATAAAATCGTATCATCAGAACCATAGAAATAAATTTTTTCAAATAATTTCCAGAATATAATTCCGATTGTGGTGAGATTCTGCATTTATATATTCGGTATCAATCTTAAGTACCATATAAAATTTCGAGGTAATAGTCTTATTGCTCCACCACCGAACGAGCGCTCGAAAGCTCCTGCTCAGGGCTTTCCTTAAATTTTTATGGTAACCAATTGTCGTCTGTTTGTGAGATAATTTTTTCATCCAGTATAAATCTTTAACAAGAATTCCGAATTCATCTTGTTTTGTTAGTAGTAGTAGCAGTATTTACTCGGCATTATTTCAAGTTCAAAATAATATTCAAAGAGGCCAAATCTCACATCTCATATGCTATCTTCTTCATAATAAAAAAATACCTTATTCATTTCTGTTTCACCTTGAACTATTCTTATTATAAACGAAACAAAAGCAAAGGAATATCACGCAATAAGAACACCGATAACGTTACCTCTGACCATGTTGTAACAGGTAGGTATGTAAGATTTTCTTCTTTAATGATCAGTTTTTTTTGTTCCAAGTTCATAACAACAGGTGAACTTGAACTGAAAGTAATCTACAATCTGAATTGGGTTCATTTTCATTGCAAAGCAAAGTTCGGAACAAAATGGTTAATGGGATTTTGATGAGTTATCGTGATATCTACCGAAGAAAATTTTGCAGACCAGGCATTGGTAACAATTTCATTGTAGGTATACTCGATTCTTTTCCCTCGAAATATCTTCATTCCACTAGATTAAATTGTTTTTTTAGAATGTGAAGGTTGATGAGTTTGTTCAGATCCCTTATCATTATTTCGACAAGGGGTTTCAAGAGAAATGAGGATTAACCCTCGAATAGTCGCGTCAAAATTTTTAACATGGGTAGTCGCGCCGGTCTCACAGACCGTGCTTACTCATTGAGCTCTGAATGCTAAGTGGAATGAGTTTTTGCCTAAAAATTCAAATGGATGTCTTTCAAAACATAACTGAGTGACAAGAAAATGCAAGATTGGTACATATTTCGAATTGATGCAAATATATTGGGGAAATTCCAAAAAATCAATTTTATTCATACACCTTACTTTATTCAGTCATAAAAAGAAAAAATCAAACTCTAAGGATTTGAAGACTAGAAATAACAAAAAGTTACACCTTTCATCAAATAAAAATCATTCTTCAAACATATTTTAGCTTAATGAAGGCCATTTTCTAGGCAGTTTTTGTTGTGGGGGGAAATTTTTCCAACGCGTCACTTTATCTTCGCCAAAAATCGACAGTGTATTACTTTGATTTTCTTCCTCATCATCATCAGAAATATTCTGCTCTGAGTCATCACTCGCAAGTTGTTGTTCTAAATATTCAAATTTTTCTTCAGACTGATCAATATCTGAATGTTCGTCATTTGCTATTTTATCCTCTTCCTCATCTTAAACCTCTAGTAATTTCTGCAGTCGAGCTTGCTCTTTTTCGTACGACCACATGGCTAAAATCTATGAATTTACCTCGTTATAAGTTATACAGAACAAAACACCTGAAACTCACCGCACAATGGAACTATCAAGATATGAAAAATAGGGTACGAGAGTAGTCGCGCCGGTCTCCCACACCGTGTCACGATATATTTTTTTCGTACTAGCACGTTTCACGATGAGATTCTCAAGGACTCTCTGTCGCATCCTTACGGAAAGATAGACGGAGCCGGAGATGCCATGCCCCCTGAATTTCTGAAAATTAGGATAAAAAGTGTCTGGCCGGTCTCACAGACCGTGCGCGACTAACGGAGGGTTAATGAACTAGTTAATGTTCACTCCACTTGTACCATTGAGTTTCAAAATATACAGGGTAATTCATCGGTAAATGGGCGGAAGCTGAGGGTAGATAGAGAACAATGAAGTGAGTCAGAATACTCTATATTTAGAGCTTTTATCTTTCTTTATAATGATGATACATAGTGTTTTATAGATTTTGTCACTTTCTTCAATAACCCATTACTTCCAAATGACAGGGTGAGTCTTTGATTTGTACATATACACTGCGCAAAAAATTAACGCACATTATGGAAATCTCAAATTTATTCTACAACTGAAGGTGTTCTCAATAATAATTATTTATATCAGAATTATGCATGCATATGTTATCTACTTTCAAAGTTTTTCTTCAATAGTGATGTTTTTCCCAGCAGGAATGAAAAAAGATGAGATTATCAGATTTTGAATGTATTGGCTTCATTCTGAAATCATTTATTCTCGATCAATTCTAGTGATCAATAGTTTTTCTTTCGTTTGATTTTCTACACTCTACCGCTATACAACGCGAAACACGCTATTTGACCCAAGAGGACTGTGCCCAAGCGGTAGTTTTGCGAGAAGGGTGGACATACACAAGATTGCAGAAAGGTTTGGAGTTTCCCATACAAGTGTGTCCAGAATGATGCAGCGATTCAGGGAGACAGGTATGAATGTCCGAAGACCTGGGGCCTGTAACACAAACCTTACAAGTGTAACAAGTCTACAAGTTACAAGTAATTTGCCTGTAACTACAAGTCCAACCCAATTCGATGTCACAATGCGAATGGCTACAATTGTAGAAATTAAATAATAAACACATATAATGCAAATATCATAGAATTAATTATTATTTGATTCCTACTATATGACATGACTTGTCAATATAAGTAGTATTGCGGCTCTTCTGTTTGCATTATGTCTTCAAAACAAATTGTTTGCGAACGTAAAATACAATTTTTAATTAAGATAAGAGAAAATAGGCACATATTTTTCGGAGCTTTCTCGGATGAACTGAGAAAGCAAGATAAAGTAGAAAAGTGGAAAGAAATGGCCAATTTGGCTCAAAGTAATTGTTAAGTACCTACCAGCGGATAAAGATTGGACTTATGTAAAGGATACATTAGATATGGCAGAATTCGAAGAGAATTGCTATGGTCAGCAAAAGTTGGAACTTGCAAGATTATTGTTATCGACATATGGTACATATTTATAGATTAAAATTGATAATGCGAAGAAAACTGGCTCTGGTGGAATAGGGAATCTAACGGAAGTGGAAAAAATTGTACTGGAAATAATTGGGAAAGACTCTCCTGTAATATGCGGTCTTGGAGTAGCTGAGTCTTTCGAAAAACTCAAGCAATCAAGCCGGTCAACTGACGTAGAGAATAATAATGCTGAAGATATTGCCAATAAAAGTGGACCAATCAGTGCTCACGAAACCCCATCTATTCCAAAGCAATTCAATGGTACCTAATTCTTTTCGAAGCAAAATAATAGGAATAATAATAGAAAAATGCATTTTTATACAGGAAAAAGAAAGCGAGATAGAGTCAATAATTCCGATTCGGAAAAAGTTGCTCAGATAAAACAAGAAGAGCTTGCTTTGCAAGTAGAATATCTAAGGTTGAAGAACCATAAAACTGAACTGGAAATTGTAAAATTAGAACAAGAGCTCCAACTGCCCATGTCAGAGTTCACGGCATCGTTACCACAATATAAAGAAGATGAAAATGGCTGCTGCTTTTTCAATTTGTGATAGTAGTTGGATACAATCCCTTTATAAGGAACATATAATTATATGTTCTGAACTGAGTAATTACTCAGTTGTGATTTTTGTTCATTTTTGCAAATACATTAAAATGTGTTGTATTTACCTAGAGTTGGAGATATGTAAAACATTATCTACATTGTAGAAATTCCGTGACACGATTATACAAGTGTGAACTTTATGTTACAGAAAAAGTTTACATATGTAGAGATTTTGACGTAATTACTAGTCCGTACTTGTAATTACAAGATGGTTTGTGTTATGAAACAGTTACAAGTATAGAATATATTCTTACAATTGTAGGACTTGTAGTGCTTGTGTTACAGGCCCCAGGACAGGGTAGACCACGGATAACAAACTGCCATTCAAGAACGTTACTTGAGAGTTTCTTGCAACCTCTCGCCTCCTTCAAAATCAGCTTGAGCAAACTCATGGGGTGCAAATTAGCACTCAAACAATTAGAAATCGCCTCAGAGAATATGATTTAAGGCCTCGTGTCGCGGCAAGAGGCCTCGTGTCGCGGCAAGAGAGCATACCCATTGGGAAGAGGCTGATTGGGAAAGAGTTCTCTTCACAGGTGAGTCTAGATTCTGCCTCTACCATTGTGTTCGACGTTCCCTTGTTTACAGACGTCCACATGAAAGATATGCTTAGTGCAATTTCCTGAATACTACTGGTTTCGGGGGAGGATCGATTATGGTATAAGGAACATTCTTGAAGAGCATGTAGTGCCATTTGCCCCATTGGTGAAAAATTAATTTTTATGGACGATAATGCCAGACCCCATATCGTGCGCGCATCGTTCAGGAGTACCATGAAGAGGTTGAAGTCTCTAGAATGGAATGGCCAGCAAGAAGTCCAGATATCAATCCGATTGAGCAGGTTTGGGACAACCTCAATAGAAGGCTGAGAAGTTCCGAAAATCATCCAGCTTCTCTTAATGACTTAGGAATCCAACTCAGAGAAATCTGGGAAGGATTAGATCAGAACATTTTAGATAACTCATTTTGACTATGTTGCCGAGCTGTAATTAACGCAAGGGGTGGAAATACCAAGTATTACATCACTTATTAGCATAACAGTATTTTGAAAACTGTTCATTTCCCTTCTTTCCATGAGATTCGGTGAAATACTGAATTTTTCTTCCATTTAATGTGCCTTGTTTCGTTCAAAACCTTCCCGAGAGAACATAAAAATAAGTTATAAGGTCAATGTAGAGTTAACTTTCATTAAAATTGAGATTTTCAGAATGTGCTTTAATTTTTTTGCGCAGTGTATTTCAAGCGTAGATTCCTGAGGCCAAATGAGGTTTCTTTACCAATTTTTCCGAATCGGCTCCGTTAAAAAGATACAGGCTGTTGAAAATCGATAAAACAATTCGATTTCCAGTTATATATCGCGCAAACGATCCAATCGACTGAAATTATTTTCGGGATATAGTTTTTTATTGATGAGAAGAATATTATTCCAATTCAAAGTTCCATCCACATCTTCCAGTTTTTCGAAAATGACCATTATATCCCGTAAAAATATCAGAAATTCAAAGAACCCTACTCTTAAAAGTAGTTGAAAATACAAAATCCATACCATTCAGTTATGTATTCACCAGGTTTATCATACAGCTATTATTATCACTAAAACGAAGTTTCCATAATACACTTTTATTTCAAAAGTATCTTTTCGTATCAGTGCTGTTTAGGTCTCACACATTAATCAATTCATAAAGCTCCTTTTTCGTTTTCGAGCTTACTCGAAAGGCAACTTATTGTAAGACGAATTCAGGTATTCTCAATATCTCGCTATTAGTATTGTGAAAAATTGATTAAGTTTTTTTTTATTCTCACACAAATGGACTCAGCAATTATGCTATGTACCCAATATGAGTAATTTTTATCAAAATGTGAGGGGGTCAAATTCTAAAACTCCCGATTTTTACTGTTCTATGTAGTCCTTCAATTATGATATCATCTGCCTGAGTGAAACATGACCATTACAGGCTATACTGGGATCGCACAATAGCGAATAACAGTTGCTAATAACAGGCCAGGCATAATTCTAGTGAAGAAAAAAAAGAGAGCAATACTTATAGACGTAGCCATCCCGAATAACAACAATCTTACGTCAAAAATAAGCTAAAAAAATATCGATAGCTTGAACTTCAGATCAAGAGGCAGTGGGGAATGTATAGTACCAGAACCATTCCTATTCTCATATAAACCACAGGAATTTCAAAGAGCCTCAAGTCCAACCTCAAGGAGCTACATTTGGATGAAAACCTTCACAAAGTAATGCAGAAAGCAGTACTTCTCGGTACTGCTAGAACGGTAAGGAAGTTTGTAGGTCACGATGGACACCAGGAACAACCATGGAGGGAAAAATTGCAAGCCCGATTACCACGACATCAACCGAGAAATCCAGGACCAAGTAACGAAGGACGAATAACCCAGGATCCAGGAGAAGAAACACCGAACACCTCAGGGCTCAATCTCCCTGATACTTGCTATCCGGGATGAGTGAATTTTTCCCTTAGTAGGGAGCGTGATAGCTAGGCTCAAGTTGATAATAATAAACGTTTTTAATTATACACAGACTAGCTTTTACCCGCGACTTCGTCCACATAAGTTTTTTTGTTTTCTCCCGGCTGTAAGTCCCCTGCAACAATGTCCCACTATCATGTTCCAGTCCTCAAACTTCACATCAAACCTAAACTACATAATGGATAGCTCCGATGTTTCCTTAGTAATATAAAAAGTAAATAATGTAAATCGGTTTAAAATACTACTAATCATTTTCCCGAAGTAAAAATTAGTCTGAATTTTGGTACCTTCCTACCCTATAAGTTAATTAGTGTGATGGAATGTCGCTAAGTTTCGATCCAAGTAAACTGTTAAATAAAGACAGTTGCATCAAAATTTATCATAATTTCCCCAAATTATGGCGCCTACCGACCCTCTAAGTTAGAAAAGTGATCGAATACTAACTTGAAGTCTTAGTAACACTCAGTTAAAAAAAAACATCAAAATAATTTCAGTAGCTATGGTGTCAGGCGCTTCTTGACACGATCACGCTAGATTGCCGCGGGAATGAGGTATTTTCCCGCCGTAAAAAGTAGCCTGTGTCCGTGTCTAGGATCCTATCTTTATATTAACCAAGGTCCAAGTCTCATAAAAATCCGTTAAGGCGTGAATGAGGTAAACTTTTAAAACAAACGATTAAAAATCACTAACTTAATTAGTTTTCTGCCCACTGCCTACGCCTTAAGTACGATAGCATGAATATTAATAGCCCATATCTTTTCTAGGTTACTATCACCTAACTAAATTTCATCAAAATCCGTTCAGCCGTTTAGGCATGATAGAGCAAAAACCCCTAGCAAAAACCATAAAAAAATCACTAACTCAATTTAGTTTTTTGCCTACTTCCTACCCCCTAAGTACGATGACGTGATCATTTTGATCTTATATCCGTTTTTAGCTAACCATCTATTCCCTTACTAAATTTCATCAAAATCTGTTCAGCCGTTTAGACGTGAAAGAGCAAAAGTCCCAACAAAAAGGACTAAAATCACTAACTCAATTTAGTTATCTGCCTACTGCCTACCCCTAAGAACGATGGTGTGATTATTTATAGCCTATGACCATTTCTAGGTTATCATCTATCACCATACCAATTTTCATCAAAATCCGTTCAGCCGTTTAGGCGTGAAAGAGTAACAGACAGACAGACAGACAGATAGACAGACAGACAGAGTTACTTTCGCATTTATAATATTAGTGGATATATGGGTTAGCCAAAATTTAGCCGCAGCTAGTCTTTCATTTAACTAACCCAGGTGGATCTAATAGTAATAAAAAAACAATAACTATTCATGACCTCAAATACAATTCAATAGATTCAATTACGCGAATAAAAATAATGAATTAATAGTGTACTGATCTATACCGATTTATTACTTATGTGAATTTGACGTTCTCTCGAGAATGAAAACGAAAATTTTATCGTGGTTGCAGAATGGCGAATGCGGAAGACTCCGAAAGTAAGCTTAATTTCACACTGTCTGTTGAACTTGAATAAAATCAGGTATTGGCAGACATAGCTATCAGAAGACGAGTTAGTTTCTTCAAAATAACTTGTTTTTAGTAATGTAAAGAGAGTTTCTAGTTAAAGTTATTTTTATGTAGAGTAGGGAAAGTATTTCCTTAATTATTTTTTGCTTTCAATAGAAATGACAACTCAGTATTAAAAAAATGGTAAATATTTGAATTTCGGTAACCAGCAAATATCGACCTGATTTTGGTATCATTGTATTCATTGAGTCTCCCTGAACAACATTAGTGAAACCAACAGGTGGCGGTCTGTCTTAGTTTAAAAAAATAAGTGGCCCCAAATTTCCAAAAACGCTCCATCTCCACGTCACTTTTTCACTATAAAAACACAAATTCACTGCTCCAATTCAGTCTATAAATCACCTTAGAACATTCAAATAACTATTCGATTAGAGAGTGTCATGACTCGAAACTATTCACTGATAATTATTGCATACATCGGTGTGATGGGATTTTGGCTTTGTGCGGATCTTTTATAGTTATGACAGTAGTTGTCAATTGTATTTGAGACATAATAAAGTCTCTCAATATTCTCAGTATATTATTTATTAATATAACATGGCGCAGAAATATTTCATCCAAGATGCCTAATTCAAGCAGCAAATCAAAAACAACAAATTGCAAGCATGTAACCAAAGTGATTGCCAAGAGGAAGATTCATACCAGCAAAACAAAATATTGACTGTGGAAAATGCTTATCTAAAAGAATTACTCAGAACAACCGAGGAAAAGAATCAAATTCTTATTATGAGCAACCAATTATTGCTAGAAAAAATCAAATCATTAGAATTTGAAAGAGATAAAAAGTGAAGGATTATTCCCAGGCGATAAAAACTCCAAAAAAAGCGGTAAACAATCCAGATAACAGAAGTCAACTTTTAAAAGAAATTGACAATCAACGTACAAATGATTCAAATGAACTACAAGCAGAGTATCCACTGCAAATACAAACTAATGAAACCCAAGTGTCAATACGTAGGCCAATTGCACAGATTATGACAACACAACCTAACCTTAATGAAAACAGAGAGCAGAAATCAACAAATCCAGAAAATATAAACAAAACTTATCAACAATCAAATCGGCAGAAGCCATATATCTCGGAAAAAGATGAAGAATTCAAGTTGGTTGAAAATAAAAATAAAAGAAGATCAAGACTTAAAAAAGCCAATGTTGGAACTGCACAACGATCTGAACAAGATGTAGATAAATTTCAATCCATAAAACCTAATAAGGAAAACAAAAAAATATGGCTATTCATTTCAAGAGTGAAAGATTCAGTAGTAGAGGCCAACATACAAACATATATAGCAGGAAGAACATCAATCGATTTGAAAGAGATAAATGTCAAGTATCTAGAAACAAAATTAGAGAAAACATTCAAGAGCTTTATGGTAGGAGTACCTTTACAACTTAAAGAAAAGGTATATGAAAATGAATTTTGGCCCACCAGGATAACGTTCTCACGTTTTAATTTCATACGTGGCCAGCATTTTTTAGACACAGTGTAAATCAGCTACCTGAGTTACACAATCAGATAGCAAATCAACATCCACAAGCGAAATTTTCAATATTTCATCAAAATATACGTTCACTAGGTAACAGCAGAGATCAATTAGAGCAAATTATAAACGAAAATAAAAACATAAAAATTGTATGCGTCACTGAACACTGGAAGACAGAAAGCCAACTTAAATATTTTGGAATGAACAATTTTTCTCTTAAAGCATGCTTCTGTAGAAAAAGGATATAGCTGCAAAGTCTGAAAAATTTATATTTGAGGTGGCGGCTGTTGAATACAAATTAAATGGTGAAAAACATATTTGCATAACTGTTTACAACAATGGAAACATAAAAACTTTGATAGAAAAATTAGATGAAATATTGCACAAAATCGATAAACACAATATTTACATAACAGGTGATTTCAACATAGACATGATGAAAGATTCCCATAAAAAAATAGAGTTCTTAAATTTCCTGAATTGCTATAATATAAAACAGACAATTTTTGGAGTCACCAGATCAACTGAAAGGAGTTCAACCTGTATAGATGGAATCTATACAAACTCAGATATTCCCTATGAAACCTTGGTTTGGGATACCCACATATCGGATCACTTGGCACAGCAACTTACGTTTCAAACAGAGAATAGAAGTCAACACACATGGAAGAGACTGTTTACAAAGAGAAACATAGAAGATTTCAAAAATAGGTTAAAACAACAAGATTGGACCATAATATACAATGATAATAATGACGTAAATAGTATCTTCAACATATTTCATAACATCTACCTCGAACACCTTAATTTGGCTTTCCCTTTGAAAAGAATAAAAATAAAAAATGAATTTAAATTGCAACATAATCCACATATACAAGAACTAAAAGAGAAATTAGATTTATTATTGATTCTATCCCAACACGTTCCATCACTAAAAAACATATATAAGGAAGTAACGACACAATATGATAGGGCATTGTTGAAACAGAAATCGCAAACATATGACCAAAGAATAGCAACTTCAGATAATAAGAATATAGCACTATGGTCAGTGGTAAGGTCTATAAAAGCTACACAGGAAAAGAAACAATTACCTATCAAAGAAAATCCAACACAAACAGTTAATGAGTTAAATAAATACTTCATAAATATTGCTGCAAATTTAACCCAGTCATTTAAAACAACCAAAGTAAATACTACGCAAGAAGAACTAGACAGATCACTTTATATTAAACCATTAACAAAATTAGAACTGAAAGATATTGTGAAATCTATGAAAAATAAACACACGTATGGAATAGATGGTATTTCGAATAGCTTGATAAAACAAACATTCAGTGAAATTGAAGAACCTTTACGATATATTGTTAGTAAGTCCTTAAAAAATGGCATCTTTCCGGATGAATTGAAAAGAGCAATTGTGAAACCAGTTTACAAGAAAGGTGACCCAACAAAATTTGAAAACTATCGACCAATCAACATCTTGCCCTCATTCTCAAAGGTATTCGAGATGGCTTATTGTAGACAGCTTATGGATTTTTTCATACAAAACAACATTATTTCCAAATCACAGCATGGTTACATGAAAGGAAGATCTACACAAACCGCTATATACCAGTTCATCAAGAAAGTTCTGGATTCTTTCGAGGAAGATGACCCGTCCTTGGGATTGTTTTTAGACCTTACTAAGGCCTATGACTGTGTAGGAGTTGATAATCTCCTCAAAAAACTGCAAAAAAATGGAATAAGAGGACAAGCGTTGAAGTGGGTTGAATCATACTTCAAAAACAGAACCCAAATGGTTGAGGTAGAGGTAGAAGGAGAACTAATTCGATCAGAACAGCAGATTGTTAAACTAGGAATCGCTCAAGGTAGCGTTCCAGGTTCAATATTTTTCATTTTGTATGTCAACGATTTTGGAGGAGATATCAGTGAAGTGAACAGCAGGGGTACAGCAGTTAATTATGCTGATGATACCAATATCCTTGTTATAGAAAACCAATGGCCCTAATTGAAAGAGAAAGCAGCAGAGGTGTTGGCACTGGCAGATTCCTGGTTCAACAACAACAATCTGATGCTTAATAAGGATAAAACTAACATAATTCTGTTTCAACATTTCAGTGGCACAGACCCCCAGGTAATGTAACATTAAACAACAAAAGTTACGTATTGCAGGATGCTGTTAAATTTCTTGGAGTATATATAGACAACGAGCTAAGCTGGAAATGCCATGTTGAACAGGTAACAAAACAAGTTGCGTCGTCTATTTATGGATTGAACATCGTGTCCAGATATTTGAAACATACCACATTAAAAATAGTATACTATGCAACCATAGAATCAAAATTAAGATATGGAATAATCTTCTACGGATCGGGAAATTTGTCGTCGCTTTTCACCCTACAAAAAAGAGCCCTGAGAATAATATACAACCTAGGAATAACAACATCATGCCGCGGAATATTCAAGAAGAATAAACTACTGACATTATACGCCATCTACATCCAGGAATGCCTTATATTTCTTCACAAAAACAAACAACTTTTCAGAGAGTATGAAAATGAACATAAGGCAAAATATGGAATAAGAAATATAGATTATAGATACCCGAGGATGAGATTATCCAGCACACAGAAGCAAGTGGAATATAGAATTTTGAAGTTATTCAATTCACTACCATATTCCATGCAGAAGAGAAGAAAACCTCAAAAAATTTAAAAACAAGATACACGTTTTACTAGTTGAAATAGAACCCTACAAACTTGAGGACTATTTTAATTACTCTGTAAATGGGAATTAAGAGTCAATGAATTGTTTATTTGACACCATTTCGTTTGTTTCTTGCTGTAATTTAGATGCATTCGAAATAAAGACTTCTTATTATTATTATCGACTTGAGCCTATTAGCGTAGAAAGGGTGTGATTTTTCACACCCCCTAGCGATCGGCTATCACACTCCCTACTAAGGGGAACATTCACTCATCCCGGATAGCAAGTATCAGGGGGATTGAGCTCTGAGGTCTTCGGTGTTCTTCTTCTCCTGGGTCCTGGGTTGTTCGTCTGTTGCTTGGTCCTGGATCTCTCGGTTGATGTCGTGGTAGTTGGTTTTGCAATGTTTCTCTCCATGGTTGTTCCTGGTGTCCATCGTGACCTACAAACTTCCTTACCGTTCTAGCAGTACCAAGAAGTACTGCTTTTTGCATTACTTTAAACAGGTTTTCATCCAAATCTAGCTGCTTGAGGTTGGACTTGAGGCTCTTAGGAATAATTCCTGTGGTTGATATGAGAATGGGAATGGTTCTGGTACTAGACATTCCCCACTGCCTTTTAATCTGAAGTTCAAGCTCTCGATATTTCGATATTTTTTCAGCATATTTTTGACGTAGATTGTTGTTGTTCGGGATGGCTACGTCTATAAGTATTGCTCTCTTCTCTTTTTTCTTCACTAGGATTATATCTGGCCTGTTATTAGCAACTGTTAAATTTGTAAGTACTGTGCGGTCCCAGTATAACCTGTAAAGGTTGTTCTCCAGTATTACTTCAGGCTGATACTTATAATATGGAATTGTTTCGGACTGCAGAATCTTCAGTTGGATGGCGAGTTCCTGATGAAGTATTTTACAAACTGCATCATGTCGACTCTTATATTCATTTCCAGCAAACATTTGGCAGCCTCCTGTGATATGTTGGATTGTTTCTGATGTTTGGCATCCGTAGCGGCATCTATCGTCGGTGAGGCTCCTATCCTTCATGATATATTTCTGATAGTTTTTAGTTTGCACTACTTGATCTTGAATGGCAAGGAGGAAACCTTCTGTCTCAGGAAACAATCTTCCAGAAGTCAGCCAGTAGTTCGACGCAGGAATGTCGACATGTTCCTGGGTGACCTCGTTCAGGTGTCTTCCATGTAGGGGCTTTTCTCTCCATCTTTGAATTTTATCACTATCCGTCTGTGTGGTGTTTTCATGAGGGTGCTCGCTTAGTAATAGAGGTGTTGAACAATCTGCTTCAATCAGTATCTTATGTAAGTCCGATGTGTTTGCTTTATCTGTAAAATAATTTCTCAAGTTGTTTATTTGTTCAGCTGCCATTTTCTTTATGTCCACAAAGCCTTGTCCGCCTTGAGTTCTTGGAATTGTTGTTCTTTCAACACAGCATTTAGGATGATGCTTGTTGGCCTTTGTACATAGTGTTCTCATTTTCCGTTGGAGACGATCGAGATCTGTATTACTCCACTTTACTATTCCGAAAGAGTAGGTGAGAACTGAGCAAGCGTAGGTGTTAACAGCTTTTGTGAGATTTCTGCTGTTCAGTTTCGTTTTCAGAACGCTCCTCATTCTTCTGGTGAACTCTGCTGTTAGTTCGTCCTTCATCACTCGTTGGTCTATCCTTTGACATTGCTTCATACCTAGGTATTTGTATAGATCACCTGCCAGCATTGCCTTTATTTCTTCTCCGTTAGATAAGGTGAGAGGTGTCTGTTGGATTTTCCCTCCTGCTATATTTAGGGAACGACATTTGTCCAGTCCAAAGTTCATGCTGACGTCTTTGGAAAACATCTCCACTAGTCGTAGTAGGCACTCTAGTTGGTCTCTGTTTGCTGCAATCAGTTTTAAGTCATCGACGTATAAAAGATGGTTAATCAACATATTGCTAGTGTTGCCTTTCAGGTTGAATCCCTTTCTGGAGGATTTTAAAATAGTTGATAACGGGTTCATTGCCATGCAGAACCACAATGAACTCAAAGAGTCTCCTTGAAAAATTCCTCTCCTGATGGATACTGTGCCAGTTCTTATGCCTGTTCCGCTGATTTCGATGTTAGTTCGCCAAGTTGACATAACTGTTTTGAGAAAGCTCACTATTCTTGGATCTACTTTATAGATCTCTAAAACTTTTATGAGCCATTCATGCGGCATGGAGTCGAAAGCTTTCTTGTAGTCAAGATAAGCCGTGAACAAATTTCTCCTCTTCTTATGGGCTTGGTTGCAGATTATAGAGTCGATTATCAGTTGTTCTTTGGATCCCATTGCACCTCTGGAGCATCCTTTCTGTTCTGATGCAATTATATTATTTCGTTCGCAATGGGAGTATAGTCGACGTGTAATGCAAGATGTTATGAGCTTGTACATAGTTGGCAGGCATGTCACTGGCCTGTACGTTGCTGGATCGTCTGTGCTTTGGTGATTTTTTGGCAGAAGATAAGTTATACCCTCTGTCAGGAAGGAGGGCATACTCTCTGGATCTCGTAGAATTTCATTAACTGCGTTAGTTAAATTACTATGCAAACAGTTGAATTTTTTCAGCCAAAAAACTGTGGAGCCCGTCTGGTCCAGGTGATTTCCAGTTGTGCATTTCTTTGAGAATATCCGAAAGCTCTTGTTCTGTGATGACCGTAAGGGACATTTGTGCGGTGTTGGTTTGAGTTTTCTCTTCGTTTTTTATCCACTCGGCATTTTTGTTGTAAGTAGTAGGTGTTGACAGTTGTTCGGTCCAGAATTTTTTCCATGTCATCCTTATTCGGATAGATGTTTGGGGAGTTCTGTTGTTTTCCATCCAGATGTCTGTAGAAATTTTTCTCCGAGTTTTCAAAGGAGATATTATCTTGCTTCCTCCTGTTGCTCTCTTTATATCTTCGCAATCTCTCGGAGTAGACACTGAGTTTTTGTTTCAGTGTGTCGATGCACTGCTTTACTGTTATGTTTTCTTCTTCATAGCTTGAGTGCTTGCGATTTCGATAGATTATCGATTCCACCAACGATTTCAGCTTGATTGTTCTGATGCCATTTTCATATTGTGTCAGCCTTCCTATGTCCTGCCGAGAGCGTTGAACTTTTTCCTCCAGCCTCCTTTGCCAGTGAGGTAGGCGATGTTGTGGACAGGGTTGATTTGAGTGCCTTGGTTTGGTCTTCATGCCCAGCACTTCCACTACAGTTGTTGCGGCACAATAAAGGATGAGATGGATCGTTTCCAGTTGTGTTGCCATTGAAAGGAATTTGGTTATGACATCAGTGTTCATATCTTGAGGATGACTGCAAGCTTTTTGGATGATCTGATCCTAGGTAGTGTTGGTCTGGAGAGTGGATCAGTGCCGTTGTATTCGGTGATAATCTTATTATAATATTATTATTATTATTTATTTATTATTAATATAAGTCGGTGAATAAGTGAACGAGGTGATTTCTTAATATAAAACATGCCCAAGAGAAAGAGCCGTGAAACCAAAAAAAGACAAGATGCAACGCGTAGATGAAACAAATTCTTCAACAGAAGATTCAGTTGCAGCAACACGAAATTCAGTTGAAACTCTAGAAAATATTTAATCAAATTGAACAAAAACTATAAAGAAAAAATTCAACAATTGACAGAATTCATGAATAAACTTGGCATTGGTAAAACGTCAAGGAATGATTCTAATATTGACATTGATAAAGCCAAAGACTCCAGTGAAGTTACAAATATTACAAGCAGAGACATGGATCAGGATCAAGAACCTGCACATCCAAGATTATGTCTATCTTCTGCAATACCAGGACCTGAGAAATTAGTCGATTCTCTGACATATGCCCAATTCAAAGATTAGAGAACAAAATGTGAAAATTACTTCAAATTCCAAGATGTAGAGAATATCCCGGAATATCAAAAGGTTGCATTACTTATAAGTTTCTTTTCTCAAGAAGTGTCAGACATTGTGAAGTTCGTTTTGAAAATTAATGTGAATGAAGCAAAATTGCCAGAAATTTTGGACAGTATCGAAAAATATTTCAAAGGTTAAGAAAATAATCGAATTCGAATGGGTCAATTTATAAATCGTAGACAAGAACCAGGTGAGTCATTCATATCATTTTATAGAGAAAAAGTAAAACTTTTTCAACTATGCGATCCATGTACACATTGCTATGAGAGAACTCTAACGAATTATATTATAGAAGTGTTATTCGATTCAGAAATGAGACGAAAATGTAGATCTTTACCAGATACCATCATGTTAGAAGATATTATCAAAACCTGTGAATCGGAGGAAATCGCACAACGAGAAGAAAAACAATCTGAGTTATGTAAAATCAGTAGTAGAAACGAAATACCAAGAAAATATCGGAGATGTTCTCAAAATTGGCATAAATATTTACGTTTGTGTCCAGCTAAGAATACCAAATATGATAAATGCGGATTGAAAGGACATTTTTCGGAATGCTGTCGAAAGAAGAAGATTTCAAATGTCAATATTCAAGAAAATAAGTCATTAAATTTAACTCACATGTCTGTATCGAGTATTAATCATGCTTATAAAATGAATCGTCAAATTGAAATTTCAATTCAAATTATAGGTTTTCAAAAACAGTTTACATACAGAGCGTCACCTGATACAGGTGCAGAGGTTTGTGTAGCTGATACAAATTTCCTAGATACAATGAAGATAGCAAGATCTAAAATACAAACATCCAAAATCAAGCTCAATTCTGCTGATGGCTCAAATATAGTGGTTTTAGGTTCACTGGAATGTATAATCACTTTCAGACAAAGAACTTCGAAAATAACCTTATATGAGTATATTTGCCAAAATGTAAGAGAAATTTTGATTAATAGACAGGCTATGATCGATTTAAGAATTATTCATAAAAATTTTCCCGAACCAATAGAAAATGAAATTTCAGTAAGGGCATTATCTATTGATAATAATTTATCAGAAGATCCAAGTCCTAATGAAATCGAAATAATTCGGAAAAAATTAATAAAAGAATACTCAGATGTATTCAATACTGAAGGTGAATTGGAAGTTATGAATGGAAAACCTGTACATATTCATTTGAAAAGAGATTGTATCCCTTTTTCCATATCATGCCCTAGAAATTTTCCCTATTCATGGAGAGAAAAAGTAAAAGATGAACTTGAGGAGATGACACAAAAAGGTATTATTAAACCGAGTGAGGATTCTCCCACAGATTTTGTGAGTCCATTGGTAGTAGTTCAAAAGCCCAATGGAAATATAAGAATTTGTGTAGATTACACAAAATTGAATAAATTCATTAAAAGACCAATTCATCTTTTCAAATCACCGTGGGAAGCTGTATCCAACATACCAAAGAATTGTAAATTTTTCTCCACTTTGGATGCAAAATCTGGATATTGGCAGTTACCTTTAGATGAAGAAAGTCAGAAACTCACAACATTTTTAACACCATGGGGTCGATTCCAATTCTTAAGGGTTCCGATGGGATTAATAAGTTCTGGTGACGAGTACTGCAGACGTGGAGATGAAGCATTAGCTGGCCTCGAAAATATTGAGAAGGTAGTAGTTGACATAATAATTTTCGAAAAAAATTTCAGATCACATGTTGTTGAAGTATTAGAACGGTGTAGAAAGATGGGAATAACTTTAAATATAAAAAAAATTATGTTTGCCAAACAAGAAGTTTCATATGTGGGTTTCATTTCGAATGAGAACGGAATAAAAGCGGACCCAAAGAAAGTTTCTTCAATAAAATTTTTTCCAAAACCAGAAAACATTTCGGATCTCAGGTCGTTTCTCTGACTAGTGAATCAATTAAGCCCATTCACACTCGCATTAAGTACCCTGACAAGCCCATTGAGGAGTTTGTCAAAAAAAAGAACACTTTCATATGGAACAATGATCACACCTCAGCATTCAGAAAAATTTGCGATACAATAACTGAACCACCAGTACCTGCACAATTTGATCCAGAATTGCCATCTGCACATATATTCTCATGCAAAAACATGAGAACGATACATGAAAATTTGTACAATGTGGTTCAAGATACCTTTCAGAAACGGAATACAGATATGCGATGATAGAAATTGACTTATTAGCTATAGTTATCGAGAAATACGGATTATAAAATAAATATGTATAATCGAGGTAATAGAAGCCTTCAACCACTTTCTATTGGTCAAATGGTTAGAATCCAGGATCCACTGTCCAAACTATGGGACTCAATTGGCAAAATATTGAAGTGGGCCAGAATCGTGATTACACCATAATGAAACCAAGTGGTCGCGTTATCCGAAGAAATAGAAGATTTCTTAGAGCAATCAAAAAGAAGAAACCTTCTGATGGGAGAGAAGAGATGGATGAATGACTTGGGAGGAGATGTTGTGTTAATACTATCATATTATCTAGTCAGTAGTTATGACAGTAGTTGTCAATTGTATTTGAGACATAATAAAGTCTCCCAATATTCTCAGTTATATTATTTATTAATATAACACTTGCTATTGATAGGAAGTAACTTTCTGAAACTTTAGATCTGTTAGGCTGCTCGCAGACCAAAACGACGCGATCGCGACGAGACCGCGATGCGATTTGAATCGTGGAGATGAGCAAAATCGGTCGTTCACACCAAAGCAACGCTACCGCTATACGATATTCAGTCGCTAGGCTACCTATATTGGCAAGTCAAAAAAATATTCAATGTTTTCATATCTGTGATTGTTGTCAAAAATGTCAAGCAGTGATGAAGATGTAATATTGGCTTATTTTTATCTCAAAAAGAGAAAGCGTAAACGTAATCATTGGATTCATCCTTATATCAGAACTAATGAAGATCGGAGAATGTTCGTTTGGGCAAAGGAATTTGCTGGTGATGCAGAAAGATTCCAGTCATTTTACAGAATGTCGAAATAAACATTCAATATATTACTAGCTGCGGTTACACCTACAATCCAAAAAATGAATACGAATTAATTCCATCAGAATGGACTCGATTCAAAGGATTTTAAATCGCCTGAGTGCCTTCGTTTGGGATATACAGGGTGCTGTTCATTTTATGAGTGAAATTTCACAGATCAAGAACTCTTGTAGATACTTATCGACCGAATGATTTCAAATTTCGAAGTCTTGTCACCATCTGCTCTGCCTTTTCTTCAATATTTATTTTCTAAAATCCAATGAATCAGATCCGTACTACAAATTTTGGACTTTCATTTCTTCGTTGGATTTTTTTTATTTTAATTTCAAAAGAATAATGCAAAATCTTTGCTTAGCAAATAAATGATAAAATCAAGAAACTCGAAATCGTTTCCACATAATTTAATCCAATATCTATTCAATTAGGACATGTTTCGAACATATATATTCCTCTTCAGTTGAAATACAAGATGTTCTGAAAATATTTTAATGATATCAATAATATTTATTTGGATTTGAAATATTTTTAGAACATTTTGTGTTTGATCTCAAGATGATCATATGTATAAACAATGTTCGAAAAATGTCTTAGTTAAATAGTTATTGTATTAAATTGTGTGAAGACGACTTTGAGTTTTTTGTTTCATGAACTTGATTTTTCATTTTGAGATTAGACTACTATACCTATTCTTAGAAATAATTGAACTTCATTTGAGAACATTTTTAACAAATAAACTCAATCATACATAATCTACATATCTGTGCGTGATATAGCAAATGGAATAATAATATTTCCTGCAACTTACAAAAAAAATATATTTTCAAATATCCGAAAGTGAACCATCGGATAATTTGAATGAAACTCCTGCCCTATTCAAGACTTGTGTCGACATTTTCTGGTATAGGTATTATTATTATCTAACAAAGCCATTGTCATTAATGATAAACCAAATAATAATTTCCAAGCATACATAGGGATATCGAGTTTGATTCATTAAATTCCTGCAGAACAATCTCTTTTCATCTTGAATCCACATTTTTTTACTCTATAAATTTTTGTGGCCGCAATTTTCTTTGAGGTTCGCTGGCATATACAGGGTGGGGCAGAAAAACCTATCCGATTTCAAATCCCTTTTTCTCAGAAGAGAGAGCAGGTAGAGTAGTGGGGTAAAAACCGTTAGAAAGCTGGTTTTATGCCATTTGTCAGTAGCCAACATGCCTTGGTCTGGTGAACATCGTGCTTTTGTTATTGAGCGGTTTATCGAATGCGGCGGTTCGATAATTGCTACACAACGTGCTTTTCGAATTCATTTCGGACTCGGGCGTCATGATCCTGTTCCACATCACGCTACGATTAAAGTGTGGGTGTCAAATTTTAGACAGACGAGTTCAGCATTGAAAAAGAAGTCGCCTGGACGTCCCAGGACAGCAACAGGACCTGAAAACGTGGCCAATGTGAGGGCCGCGATTGAACGTTCCCCGCGTCGTTCGGCGCGAAAACATTCGCTCGCTTTGGCGATTTCCAACCGCAGTATTCGGCGAATTTTGCACCGGGACCTCAAAATGCATCCCTACAAAATGGTTGTTGCACAGAAATTAAGTGAAAGGGATTTTGAAACCCGTACGAACCTGTGTCGCGATCTCCGAGAACTGCCAAACGACGATGTTGTGCTCTTCACGGACGAAGCCCATTTTCACCTTTGTGGCGCCGTAAACAGGCAGAATTTTCGATATTGGAGTGACGAAAATCCTCGGGAAATCCATCAGGAACCCCTCCATAGCCCAAAAGTGACTGTGTGGTGTGCTCTTTCCGCCTAGGCGTCTGGGGGCCTTACTTCTTTGTAGAAAATGGGCAAACCGTAACGGTCAACAACGCTATTGTTTCATGCTGGAAAATTTCTTAGACCCAAAATGGAAGAAAATGGCGTGGAAAATGTGTGGTTTCAACAGGATGGTGCATCCGCCCACACATCGCGACGATCAATGGACATTCTCAGGGAACTGTTTCCCGGTCGCCTCATTTCTCTGAGAGGTGATGTTGGCTGGCCGCCGCGCTCACCGGACCTCACTCCATGTGACTTCTTCCTTTGGGGTTACCTCAAATCGAAGGTTTACCAGCATCGACCAAGGACCCTTCTTGCTTTACGAAGGGAAATTGCTCGGGCAATTGAAGAAATTCCTGTGGAAATGACGGTGAAAGTCATGGAAAGCTACCGCGAGCGCCTAAATAAGTGTATCCGCTCCCAAGGACGACATTTGAGTGATGTGCTTTTCAAAACTTAAATTTAAAAATGGCATGAAATTTGCGATATGTTAATAAAAAAAATTTTTGACAAGCTGAGTGGTTTTAATTTTATAACATTTTGAAATCGGATAGGTTTTCTGCCCCACCCTGTATCACAAATTGTGTACTCCAGATATGAATGATTTTTTGTCCAGTTCTTTCAAGGGCTCTAGGTCCATAATGTTTCTCGTAATTTCTTGTTCCATATTGATGTTGCAGTTGATAAATTTAATTTTTTTATGTATACTCTTCAAGATTTGTGGGACAAAAACCTGACGTATACCCATTAACTGCGAAACAGTAAACAATTCCTCACTGCCGAAACTGAGTGGCTTTTTCATCTTGAGAATATACTTTTGAACCATCTAAAGCTTCTTCATTATATTGTCGTATACGGCACCACAACTCAAAATATCATTTTATGGGCGCTGAATATTACCTTTTATATCCCAAACAAAGGCACTGGAGGCGATTAAAACATCTTCGTATGAGTCTAGCCTGATGACATTAATTCATAACATCCGTTTGTCACATGCTTCCTGGGACACCCTGTATTGGATACCTATCCTAGCCGGAGAAAAATAATTGGGGCCTGATAACTTTTTGATCTGACCCCGTAGACTCGTTTTGAAGACTTGAAGAGTTCAATATCTTATTATTAATTTATTCAATTTTTTCGATACCTACGACTCCTCATATACATTTTTGGAGAGCCTCCGCAATCATCAATAAGAATATGATGATTTTTCATTCAATGAAAAATATTATGAAAGTGAGGAAGGTATCCTTTGGAAAATGAATGAGTCGAATAACTTCTTGAATTGTCCCCGTAGAATATTTTGGAACATGTCATAGAACTTGGTACCTAAACGAAAAAATTCATTGCCCCTTTTTCGATAAATTAGCCGAAATATGAGAAGTTTCTGTAAATACGACATATTCAAAAACACCCAGTATCTCAAAAACCAAAGAGGCTTTGGAGATCCATCAGGTGTAACCTTCAGTTTTACGAAAACCGAAACGCTCTATATCTATATACAAAATAAGAAAGATAGCAAACACAAGGTGCACCCTGTACATTATAACCACTATTATAATCCAGATCAATGGTAACCAGAGACGTTCTGAATAATGTGAATTCAAGACTACCACATTTTATTTTATATGGATGTTTTTAGTTATCCAAGCAAAACATCTGAATAAATAAAACTTCATTCTCTAAACAGGCCTCTCAAAAAGTTATTATGTGAATGATTACCATTATCAAAATTCGGTTGATTGAAACATATGGTACATAACGAGATCGGTTCGATCCGGACTATCAAAGAATGCAGATTATCGCTGTCCGGATTATCGAGATGCTATTGCACTTTTGCAACTTTTCACTTCGCACTTTTCACTTTTCAAATGAATTACATTACACGAAACGCATTCATAATTGAAAAGTGCAATGTGAAAAGTCAAGTACAAAGTGAGAATCACTTCGCAGAAATTAAATATTGGGAGAAATGTTGTACAATATAATTTAAATTTCACTTTTAAAATTTGTCAGAATACAAAATGCAAAGTGAAAAGTTGCAAAGTATTTTGGTGCAATAGGCCCCAGATTGATATTTTGAAATGTGAAAAAGTTGAAAATTTCACTAGTTTTTTCCTGCTTCGAACGTGAAAATCAGTTTTTTCGGAAATGATACACAATTTCTTGATACGGTACTGCTTTTCAGAAGATTTCCTTATCAAGAATCAACCTTATCTTCAAGATACGAGTCATAATTCAGTCAATATTTTTTAAGCACCGGTAGAGCAAAATTGAAGTCCATTGTATTTTTTATTTTGTCATGATTCTACTCATGGTTAAACCGTGAATACTCATTCACCGAACTTTTGTATGAAAAAGAATTTTGCAATAAGTGCACCTATGTATTTGAGAGCCAGTTCATTTTTCAGTCGCGATACAGTCGGCTCGCGACTGACATGTTCAGTCTCCCGAAATCAATCGCTTACATGTATCGTCGCAGTCGCGTCGCTGTATCCCCGGTGTGCGAGCTCCTATTCAAAACAAGGTGCGCGATCTCTCGGCGACTACAATTTGCGGTCGCGCATCGCTGGCGATCGAGATTCTGTCTCCCGAGATCGGCATCTGACAGGTATCGTCGCGGTCGCGTCGCTGTCTCCCCGGTGTGCGAGCTCCTATTCAAAACAAGGTGCGCGACCTCTCGGCGATTGGAAATTGCTATCTCGTCGCGGTCGCGTAGTTTTGGTCTGCGAGCGGCCTTAGTGTTGAGGAGCATAGCACCTTCCGTTCATGACTATATCAGTGTTTTCTGAAACTTTAGAACTCAGGCAATTGAACAACATTCTAAGTGTAAACAACAGGATGCTGGATCTTGTACTAACGAATATACACTTATCATCACCGAAGAATGCAGCTGGTTTAGTTGGTGATGACCCACATCATCCTCCTTTCCTGGTATATTTTAGTACACAATCTACTAGTCCTCATAGTTTGGAGTTGAAGATTCTTATAGAGAGTTCAATTTCAGGAAAGCGACTTTCAGGATGATGTACGAATTGATAGGTGCCTGGTCTAGAGTGATGGGTGCTACTCAACCTGATGAGGCTTGCGATGCTCTCTTCTCCGCCCTGAATATAATTTTCACTGCTACCGTCCCCCTCAAGAAGTCGAGGACTCGAAGATTTTCGCATTGGTATGTTTCGGAGCTTATTGAACTTATACACATGAACGTTGTCATCATCGGTATAAACATTTTAATAGTGCCAATGATTCGAATCGATTCCGGTTGCTCAGATCAACTATTAAGTTGAAGATCAGAGAACTCCACAGAAATTTCATAAAGTCGGCGAAACGCTCAATAAGTGAAGATCCGAGAAATTTTTTGACTTTTATTCAGGACAAAAAGAGGTATACGCGAATTCCTGGTTCATTGAGCGATGAAAATATGACGTATAGCAGTCCTGCTGGAACTGTTTGTGCATTCGCTGATTTTTCGGGTCTGTGTATGAAACTGAAGACTGTTTGAATGGTGTTGAAATTGAGGAAAGATTCGATCAGAGTTTTGTTTCAGTTGAAAGCGATTCGCGAACGTGTGTTCAACCCATGCAGACGTGTTGAGTTTCACTGCTGTATTCGTATATTGTGAAACAGTAATCAGCCACCGACTCCGGGAATAAAACCCCGGATTGATCGAGCTGATTCACTGGAAAATTAGTTTTCTTTCTTAAATATCTTGATCAAAATGTCGTCGACCAAGAAAGTGGGTGCGAGCGAGTCTCTGCAAATTATTGTTCCTGAATGCGGTTATTGTAAGCGAACAATAGTAAAAAGTAGCGCAAAGTGTACTATTTGTACAAAAGTTTATCATCCGAGTTGTGCTAATAAGGCAAAGAAGTGCTGCAATGAAGTGTTGTCAACTTCAGGTGATTTTGCCTCAGCTGAAATATCTCCAATGGCTGATAGTGTTAATAAAGTCATTAGTAGCGAGTCTACCCATCATGATCTACTTCTAAAGATTATATTCGAATTAGAAGCGAAAAACTCACTATTAATCGAGAATAATTCACTCTTAAGATACAAGAATTCTATTCTCGAAGCTGAACTCAATAATAAAAACAAAATGATCAACAACCTACAGTCAATAAGAAATAGTACAAACATAAACACTACGAGAGTCGATAAGCCGTATATTAACAAGCAGCCGAAGGTCGTCGTGTCGGGGGAGTCGCGCGGTGATGCAGATCTTGAGGATACTGCAACTGCCGCTCCTACGTATTCAGCAGCAACTGGGGGTCCTAGGAAAAAGGCAGCCGGTCCGTGTATTTCTCCCGCTCCGAATGATTTCTCGGTTGCGTCGTCTAGTACTAGAAATAATAAAGTTCTGGTTTCCGATGAAGCTAAAGTAGCGTCCCCAATGGTAGCTGAGAAAAATGAATCTGAATGGAATGTTGTCACCCGAAGAAAGATCAACAAAAAACGAAAAAGTATGAGGATAATTGGAAGTAGTTCAATTGATTCTCAGGTCGAAGGAATTGAAAAATTCAGGCATCCCATGTCTCTAATTTGAAAACCGACATTACTGCGGCAAATCTCCAAATTTTTCTCAGTGAACATTTCTCTAACGTTAAATGTGAGAAACTTGTTTCAAGATATCCCGAGAGTTACTCGTCTTTTAAAGTTCTCTTGCCTAGTTCAGAGTACGAAAAAGCTATGGACGGTTCCAATTGGCCGAAAAGGGCTAGTGTCCATCGTTTTTTTCAGCCGAAACCTCTGAAGAATCCTGCTCCATAGATGACATTAATGGTCTTCATGCTGTAACTCGGGAGAAATTGAAGATCATACAACTGAATGTACAGTGCGTCTCAAATAAATTGGATGCTCTCGAACTATTTCTGGCCGACGAGAGGCCCGATGTCATAAGTCTCGTCGAACACTGGTGTAATCCATATAATGTGAAAACTATGACGCTTCCTGGATATATCCTAGCGGATTATTACTGCCGCCTCACTAGAGCTCACGGGGGATCTATGATTTACATCAGAGCTGGTCTATCTGTGAGGTGTCTGTGTGTATCGCGTTTTTCTCTTGAGATGGAATGTGAAATTAGTGGCATTTTAGTAGTTGCAAGTGATGTTAAAATAGCCATCGTAAGTGTGTATCGGCCCGGTTCTGGTGATTTCGAGATTTTTCTAGACAGAATTTCGGTTGCTTTGAACCATTGCATCGCTTCAGCTGATATAATTTTTTGTGTGGTGATCTGAACGTTGACTTTTTGAAAGTTGATTCCATAAATTGTTAGTTGCTTGTTGATCTGATGAATTGTTTTAATATGAACGTTACCTCAAATAGTCCAACTAGGGTCTTTACGGATGTCACTGGCCATACATCAATCTCAAAAGTTGATTATGTTTTAACCAATGCAAGATTACATGATTGTAAAGCCAAAGTTTTTGAACCTTACATTAGTGATCACCGAGCTCTTACACTGGAGTTACAAATCAATTTGCCCCTAAAAGGTCATAGTGCATCAAAGTTGGTCAGAAATTTATGTTCTCAAAACCTGAAAAATTTTGAATATTGTATATCAAATTGTAATTTCCATGAAATGTATAGATATTCACATGTTGACGAATGCTTTGATGCGTTTTTAAACTTAATTCAGAACTCTTTCGAATCTTGTTGTCCTCTCAGAAGATATGCTACTAATGTCAATGCTGTAAAATATTTTATTTCTCCAGAAATTACTTCGGCAAAACGTGAATTGAAGAATCTCCACTGGTTACACAACAATGTCAGGAGTGTATCTACATATACCTTGTTTATGAACGCTAAACGTTCTTATAAAAACCTTTTAAGAAATACTAAATTAACATTCCACCAAAACCTCATTGATAAATCTACCAACAAAAATAAAACTGTGTGGAATCTAGTCAATACTGTGACAGGACGTAGTAGCGCTAATCAAGGATCCATTGAGCTCCTTGTTAACGGTGTTTTGTTTGATAGGCCAAGAGATGTGGCTGAGCTGTTTGCCAACCATTTTACAACGGTTGCGGAGACTAGCCTCAACACTTATTATAACAATGCATTGTCCACTACATGTACCACTTCAACTATGCTAAATAACAACTTTTTCTTTCATCCAGTACTGGAGCATGAGGTGGTTGATGTATTGAAATCTCTGAAAAATGACAGGGGTTCAGGTGAAGATTTTGTCTCGGCGGGTATATTGAAGATGATAGGTCCTGATCAGTCAACATTTCGCTTATTTGGTCAATATGTCAGTTACCACCGGGGTTTTTCCTGATCTCCTCAAGATGGCCACTATTATTCCGGTTCACAAAAAAGGTGATGTATCCGATATTGCAAATTATAGCCCCATTTCCATTCTCAGTTGTTTTTCCAAACTGTTTGAGTGACTGGTGTTAATAAAATGATGAAGTTCCTTGACAAATTTCAACTACTTTCCTCTGCACAGCACGGTTCAGATCGGGACGCTCAACTAAAACTGGAGCTCTGGAATTTGTTGAATTTGTATATGACTGCCTCGATAATGGCTCATATGTTGCCGGATTGTTCTTTGATCTGTCCAAGGCATTTGATAGTATCTCTTTCCAATTCATATTGGACAAATGCTACAGTCTTGGCTTCAGGGGAATATTTCATGACTGGATGAAAAGTTATCTTGAAGGTCGAGTTGCATCTGTTAGAGTCCAGAATTTTTCATCAAGAAAACACAGTTTTAAGTTGGGAGTGCCTCAAGGCTCTGTCATGGGACCTCTCTTGTTTTTGCTATTTATTAACGACCTGCCTGAGAATTTGAAGAAGTTATTCATCAGTAAGACTAAAATTAGCGAAGAACTGCTTGAAATAATAAGAGCAATTTTGTTTGCTGATGATTTTTCACTGGCCGTGGCTGCGGAAACTTGGGAGAACTGCAGAGGTTATGCGATTTGTTAGTTCGTTGCTTTGTTGAATGGTGTCATGCATGCCAATGCTATTATGATAAATGTGAACAAGACTGAGTGCATTCTCTTTTCAATTTTGAAAAATGACAATGAACTTGTAGTCCGACATTCTGATTCTGTCATCACATCAAGGGACTGCACGAAGTTTTTGATAACGTGCCTCCAAGATCCTCTTGTAGGCCCGTTTTTGTGGAGAATGGGATATTGACATTGGCATCAATTTTTATATTGAAATGTTCAATTTTTGCTAAAGAGAACGAGCACAGTTTTAAAAAAATATCTAGTTTTCATTCCCATAACACTAGGAATAAGGATATGTTGTCAGTTCCAATACACAGAACATCAAAATTTCAAATGTCACCAAAGTACCAATGTATTAAGATATTCAACCATCTACCTAGTACTATTAAGTCACTCAATATATTAAACTTCAAGAAAGTTGTTAAGTCTTTACTTTACAAAAATGCTTTTATAATGTGAATGAGTATTTTAATGATAAGTTTGATAACGTCTGAATTATCTTTGTATTTGTGACTTGTCCTATACATACATTGTTATGTCCTACATGATTAATAAATTATCGACTTGAGCCTATTAGCGTAGAAGAGGTGTGATTTTTCACACCCCCTAGCGATCGGCTATCACACTCCCTACTAAGGGGAACATTCACTCATCCCGGATAGCAAGTATCAGGGGGATTGAGCTCTGAGGTCTTCGGTGTTCTTCTTCTCCTGGGTCCTGGGTTGTTCGTCCTTCGTTGCTTGGTCCTGGATCTCTCGGTTGACGTCGTGGTAGTTGGTTTTGCAATGTTTCCCTCCATGGTTGTTCCTGGTGTCCATCGTGACCTTCAAACTTCCTTACCGTTCTAGCAGTACCAAGAAGCACTGCTTTTTGCATTATTTTAAAAAAGGTTTTCATCCAAAATCTAGCTCCTTGAGGTTGGACTTGAGGCTCTTAGGAATTATTCCTGTGGTTGATATCAGAATCGGAATGGTTCTGGTACTAGACATTCCCACTGCCTTTTGATCTGAAGTTCAAGCTTTCGATATTTCGATATTTTTTCAGCATATTGTAATACCTGGGAATATAAATATTATCCGCAGTATTGAGAAAAGAGAATTTCGAAACATTTAAGCTTAAAAGCCAGATGGCCCCATACATAGAACCTATTTCGTGTAACTTGATCCTGGGGTAAACAAATGGGTTCGTTATTGTGCGACCCGTCGAACTGTTTACAGTACAGCCACTTAGTCGATATATTTTATGTTCTGTGGTCGATACTTTGGTTTCAGCATATTTTGAAGGACCGATAATTAATAGGGTGATAATGTGCAGTTTTTTCGTGTTAAGTGGCCATGGGAACGCTTGGTTCCCAAGGAAGAAAATAGTTGATGTGGCGTTTTTCTATTGGGTAGGTCAAAGTCCAAAATGTCGAGAAAGGGGAAATTTTCGAAGAAGGGGGACGCTACAGAGCTTAGAAGGTTTTTGAAAAGGTTTTAAGAGTCAGTTATCGTTTAGCGGTATCGGTTAGGTTTCTAAGGTCCTCAGGGAGGAGTTACGTTTAGCGGTACTCGGTTAAGGTTCTCAGGGAGGAAGTCTTCGGTCAAGAGTTACGGTTAGGGGGCTCGTTGGAGGAGTCAGTTTTAGGTCAGTCAGTGACGGTTAGGAGGCTCATTGGAAGAGTCTCAGGGAGTTGTGGTCAGAGTTTGGGGTTTAGAGTCACGTCGGAAAAATCGGTGGTACTTGGGCGTTCGAGGAAAACGTCGAGCGGAGGCTTAGTTAAATTCGCGAATTGTGGTGTTCGGGAGTGTAAAAGCAGAGCATACGTTTGTGTTTGTTCCCAGGTCAATAAAAAAGGACGGGAAAAGGTAGGACTGTCCCATATTGAACACTAGGTGTATTCCCAGGTAGAACGGCAGTCTCCCATTTGTTAGCTTTAGTTCTTTTCCAAGATTCATAACTGATAACAGTTTTTTTTTTGGTGATTGTTCAGAACAGAGTCTTCTTCAATAGATTAGTTGTATATATTTATATGGGTGTTTTTTTTTATGTTTCCTAACTCCTCAGAAAAAGTTAACAGTAAGACTCCCTCTTCGTGCAGGGAGCACGGATCAACGTTTTCTTTCTGGCCTTAGGGTAGAAAAGAGAATTCCAATTATTTCAATTAGAAAAGTACATAGGTCGACTTGTACATCTGGTGACAGCGGTGGGATGTTACTTTTCTGAGGAGAAGGAATAGGAGAACGGAATTGACGTTAAATTCGGTAATTTTGGTTTTTTTTTGAGCTAGTTTATTGAGCGAGATGCGGAAGTTTGAATTATAGGATAGTTTATTCGGAAATATGTACTTCAAAAATCTTTTTTTTGTTAGAAAATTCGTTGAGATAACCTCGAGGAATACACCTATTAATATAATAATTTTTTTTTCAGCTTGATTTGTTTATTGATTTTGGTTTTGTGCGATTAATGATTGTTTTTAATATGTTGGAGGGCGGCGTCTTTTGAAATTAATATTCAAATTTCACTAAATTAAATTCGGTTTTCTTGGAAAATTTTTTTAAACATTCGCGTTTGAGATCAGTCAGGTTGTGTAAGTTAATTGAGTCCATATTTTTTTTTGGAGAAAAAATTTCTAAAATTCATATCACAATTTTTTTTTCTTTTCCCTTGTTTTGTCAAAATGTTGCACACACCTGACCCAAATTCCTCAAATATCATGAGAGGCGTTGGAATGTATTCACTAGGTATGATAGCGACTACCTTAGATAATTTTTCTGGCAAGGAAGCGGCCAGATATTTTGATAAATTAGAATTGAGGTCTAAATTAGATAGTTGGACGGAAGAGGAAACTCTGAAACTTTTTAAGTTCAAACTCATAGGGGAAGCGTACACCTTTTTTAAATCCGACCCTGTGTTGGATACACTGAATTATCAAGATTTAAAAACTCGATTACTACAGAAATTCACACCATTTCGATTACCTGGGGAAAATCAATGGAACTTGAGCAGGTGTTACCAAAAACACGACGAGGATGTTTCCTCATTTTGCACACGGCTCAGAATAATAGGGGCAAACTTATTGCGAGAAGATTTGGAGGGAGCCGCTGCAGGGGAGGAGGCTGGGATAAAAAAGAAAAATAAGGATCTAGTGTTAAATCAATTTAAAATGGGTTTGAGGAAAGATTTGATGAAGGAAACGGGGGTTATGTTATTGCGAGAGGAGGATTTGGACTTAGAGAAAGCAGAGGAGTTGGTGAAACTTCAGGAGACAACTTTCATGATGTTACAAGGCCGTACTTCAAACATTAGAATATCGTCGGTTGAGAACGGGGAAGATGATTTTGGGGAATTTAACCATAAAAGGGTAAGCTGGAAGAGTCCAAGCAATAACAGGGGAAATGGATGTTACTCTTGCGGCAAACCAGGACATTTCGCGAGGGAATGTCGAGGAAAGCCTAGAAGAGGAGGGCAAAGCGAATGTTATTTCTGTCACGAAATAGGGCATTTTCTTAGAGAATGTCCCAGGAGGACCGGTAGAGGAGGTGAGAGTCCAGAGAACTCGGGTTACAGGAATTGGAGGACACAGACAAGAGAAGGAAGAGAACAACGAAACTCTCGAGAATTTAGGGGAGAAGAAAGGCAGAATTTAAACGGAAACGGCCAAAGTCCCACCGCCAGGACGGAAGCCAGGGATATGTAAGGCGGAATGATGAAAGGGGGATGTCAAGGGGACATTTATATGGGGGGAGAAGAAAAAGACAAAAACAAATTATGGTTATTCCCGAAATAAATTTGGTTAAGACAATGGATGTACCTCACCTAATTAAATTAAATGTGAATGGAAATTCAATACTTTGTTTGGTGGATACCGGAGCAGCAGTCACTCTTGTGAAGAAATGGCTGGTTTCAAAAAATCAGATTAGGCAGGATGGAATAGACAGGTATCGGTTAACTAGTGTAACGGGTCACAGTCTGCGAACGTGGGGCACTGCGAATATTTACGTAGGACCGGAAGGGGATACCTTGAGTACGACTTGGACTGCTGTCGTTTGCGACAATAATGCCTTAGGAGAATTTGAAATGATTTTGGGTAGGGATTTTCTTCACGCAAATGAGGCAACAATAAATTATGGGGAACAACTGTCCATCTCAATGTGGGGTAGAACGTTCAAACTTTTATGTAAGGGCGAAAACTATCATCATGAGGAGAAAAATATTATGGCATCGAATAGGTACCACCATTCAACGGAAAATTGTTGGAAAAACCCACAATCAAATAATCCGAATTATGTAAGTGAGGAAAAGCATGAAGAAAGGAAAATTGTTGAGAAGCTGAAAGAAAGGGACGCTAGCACACAAGTAGAATACAGGGATTTAAGTGAATATAATTTGAGGGAAATTTCGGAAAATAAAGGGGACAAAATAATGGTCGCTTCGGTGGATACTTGTACTCAAACGGAGGAAACACCAGTGAATATAGGGAATAACATAAGGAATATTATTTCTGGCGAAATACCAACGGAAACTCGTATGATGAAGACTAAACCACAGAAAAGATCGGAGGAAAATGGGAATTTAGGGTATAATATACAAAAAGTTGAGGAGACTAGAATAGAACAGGAATTAGAAATTGGGGAATTGATCAGGAAAATGAATTGAAATGGGAAACTGACATTATTTTGGAAGCTGGAGTTTCGATTCCAGCGCGTACAGAGGCTTTGATTCGAGGAAAGTTGAAAGAAAACATTCAGGGAAATTTCATGATTTGTGAAACGAAGGCATTAGGGAACGGACAGATTCATGTTGCAAATTGTCTATTGAAAATTCAGAAAGGGTTTGGATTAGGGTGGTAAACATATCTTCGAACGAGGTCAGACTCATTAAACGACAACCCCTGGCTAAGGCAGTGTCATGTGATGTTATGGGAAAAACTGAACAAGGATCGGAAAATTTAATTGGGGGAATTAATCTGGAAAACGATGATTGGAGTAAAAGTGGATTCTATTTTGGACATTTGGATGAGGATACGCAAGCGAAATTAAAACAATTGATACAGGAATATCAAGATTTGTTCTTGAACGAAAATGATAGGTTGACCAGCACTACCAAGGTAAAACATAGCATAACGTTGGAGCCCGGATCTCAACCCCTTTGTAAAGCACCTTATAGAATTCCATATCATCAACGCGAAGTATTGCAAAAAGAAATCGATAGGTTGTTAGAAGCTGGAGTCATACGACCTTCGTTTAGTCCGTGGTCCGCCCCTGTAGTTTTAGTTACGAAAAAATCACCAACTGGAGAAGAAAAAATAAGGATGTGCATCGATTACAGAGGTTTAAATGGAGTCACAAAAACTGAATATTATCCACTTCCAAATATTTCAGACTTAATTCAGGGATACGAGACCGGAAATGAGGCATTGTTTTCTGTTATTGATGTAGCAGAGGCATATCATCAGATTGACATGGAGGAAAAGGATATTCCCTTGACAGGTTTCAGTACATTTCAGGGACATTACGAGTACGTGAAAATGCCATTTGGGTTGAAAAATGCTCCGTCCACGTTTCAACGATTTATGAATATTACCTTAGCGGGACTGGGAGATCTATGTATGGTATACCTAGATGATATCATCATATTTAATTCAACCGGAAAAGAAGACCATATAGGAAAATTGAGAAAAGTTTTTGAACGACTCAGGGAAGCGAATATCAAATTGAAACCGACAAAATGTAAACTTTTACTGAAAGAAGTGAAATATTTAGGCCACATGATTACTCAACAAGGAGTATTTCCGGATCCAGAAAAAATTGAATCTATTCACAATTTCCCCATTCCGAAAAACATCAAGGGAGTGAGATCATTCCTAGGTTTAGTTAATTGGTATAGGAGATTTATACCTAATGCTGCCGAATTAACTGCGCCACTGACTAATTTAACCAAAAAGGATGTTAAGTTTGAAATTAGGAAGTTTTGGAATCTATAAGTAAATTGAAGGATGTGTTGACTTCTGATAAAGTTTTAATATTCCCTGACTTCAGCCAACCATTTATAATAGCTACGGACGCCTCTGGGTTAGGAACGGGAGCGGTACTTAGTCAAATAAGGGATGGGCATGAACGGCCGATAGCATACGCGAGTAGGAATTTCAAAAAAGCTGAGTTGAACTATTCAACAACGGAAAAGGAACTTCTGGGGGTTATTTTTGGTATTCAGACTTTCAGATGTTACCTGTATGGAAAAAAATTCACAGTTATCACCGACCATCGACCACTGAAGTGGTTACTTACAATCAAGGACCCAGGATCTAGGTTGGCCAGGTGGGCAATGACCTTGGCTGAATACGACTTTACGATCATTCACAGGAAAGGTCGACTTCATGGAAATGCTGACGCTCTGAGTCGGATGTTTAATAAGGATGAGCACTTTATTGACATGGAGTACGAGGAATTCGAGGAATACCGGACGGGTCACCGAGTACCGGATATGGAAAATTTGACGGAAAAAGAGGGAAATATTTTTTCGGCTCCAGAACACTGGGCTTTGGCTCACTGCGTATCGAAGGATCTTGCAATGGGAGCGGGAATAGCATTGCAATTCAAGAAAATTTTTGGCTCAGTAGAAAAATTACGTCAACAGGACAAAAACGTCGGGGAAACGGCTGAATTAAATTTACCGGAAAGGAATGTGTATTATTTAGTGACAAAACCGAATTATTTCGATAAACCTTCATATCGGGGCATGTGGAACGCTCTTCGTGATTTAAGAAGATGCTGTGAGAAAAATAAGGACCGCTATTTAGCAATACCTAGGATGGGATGTGGATTGGATAAACTTGATTGGCAAAAAGTATCGGAAATGATTAAATTCATTTTTCATAATTCGAACATGGAAATCGACGTTTACACCGGTGCGGAAGTCATTGCAGCTATTACAGTACAGAATTCGGAATTTATCGAACCTGAGTGGGATCGGGAGAAGTTAAAAAGGGCGCAGGAGAACGACGCATACTGTCAGGAAATTAGGAAAGATTTGACTATCAAAGCGGGAGAACAACACGACATGTACTACTTATCAAGGGATGGTATCTTGTATCGTACCGATCAAGAAGGGGATAAATTAATTGTGCCGAGGTCATACGTAATGAAAATAATGGGAGATTTTCACGATTCCCCTTTGGCAGGACATCAGGGACAACAAAAGACTTTAGGTAGTCTAAAACGGAGGTTTTTCTGGCCAAATATGCGTACGGATGTCATCGATTATTGTGCAAGTTGTGATGCTTGTAATCGAAGGAAAACTTCACCTCATCAGAAGAAAGCTCCTTTACAACATTTTACAGCTACTTCTGAACCTTGGGATTTAACGTCAATGGATATTGTAGGACCTCTTGTAACCTCTCTGAACGGAAATCGATACTTACTCACCTTCCAGGACTACTTTACTAAGTATGTTGAGGCCATACCCTTACCAGACCAAAAGGCGGAGACCATTGCTCGAGTTTTTGTTGAGCATGTTATTATTAGACATGGAGCCCCGAGGAAATTATTGACTGACAGAGGAGCGAATTTCACGTCAGCACTATTCAAGGAGGTGTGTAAAATTTTGGGGATCGAAAAGATCCAAACCTCTAGCTATGCACCCACATCAAATGGACAGATAGAGAGAATGCATAGAGTTCTGAAGGATATGTTGGCCCAATACATTAGTGGTAACCAACGAGACTGGGATAGCTGGATACCTTTTGTTTTAATGGCATATCGTGGAAGCATTCACAACACGACAGGGTACAGTCCATATTTTCTTTTACATGGGAGGGACCAAGTTCTCCCTATAGATAGTTTTTTAGAGTCTGGGAGACTTCGGTATGATTACGATGACAATTATGCTGCAGAATTGTTAGAGAGGTTAAGGGTGGTGTACAGAGACGTGTACCGAAATACGGAGGAAGCTAAGTGTGCGAGAATCAAAAGGTACAACAAGAAAAACGGTTGAGCATCAATTCAAGTTAGGTGATTTGGTATATCTGAAAATGATGAATTTGAAAAAGGGTTTATCGAAAAAATTAATGAAAAGTTGGGATGGGCCTTATAGGATTATTGAGATGGTTGGTCCGGTAACATGCAAAATCAGACAATGCGGAGGACGAGATGAACAGACTGTTCATGTGAATAGGTTAAAACGCTTCATCACTAGAAAAATGGGTAGAAGCTCGCCAAATAGGGAATATGAAGTATTAGAGCAACAGGAGCAACAGGAATCTGAAGATGAACAAGATCAAAGGGGTAGATTTCACCCAATGATGATACCCCAATGGGACAGGGATTCTGAACGGGTTCAAGAAGGATTTTCTAGTGAAGAAAGCGAAGAGGAAGTTGAATTGAGGAAAGTTCTGATGATGACTACAGAACTGAACAAGTACAGCTGAGGAGATCTAGTAGAGTGAGGAGATCTCCCGACAGATTAGGGAGTTGGGAATACTACTAAGTCCCTAGATCAAAGGGTAGCATGGGACATCGCCTCTTCAGTCCTCAGGAAATTTGAATCGGTTCCTGCTCAATGTAGATTCTAGGGGTTCATCACACCCGGTGAACCGTTATCTAAACCACTCCCCTTCCCTTTTTTTTCATTACTACATCCCTATTTTTTCTTGATTTTTTTTTCTCAGTTTTTAAATTGAAATTCAGAAGAATTTTAGAGTCAAATGAATTCCATGAAAATTAAAGTTTCATGGAGATGAATGGACGGAATAAAAATTATCGTTTTGGTCTCTACTATAGTAAGGTAAGGAGAGCACAACGTTTTGAAAACGCTATGTAGTTATGTTCCTCAGCGATAGGATAATTTAAAAGTTGATTTTGAAAACACATACTTATGTTGCTAATTTATATTTTTGTGGATCAATTATTGATTTTTTTTCCATTATGTTGCATAATGTTTGTGGATTGTTGAATAAAATATTTGTATATATTCGAACATAAATGAGGTTCTTGAAATATTTTTATATAGGTTATTTTAATTTCGGATTTAGAGACAATAATTATTTGACCCAGTTGTTTTGTTTGTGCGTTCATTCACCTCAGATGACTAGGTTACCAGATGCAGTCCCTAAGCAGTCATCGTGCCATCAGCAAGGAACTAACCTTTGTTGTGACCGCCTAGATAGCACCCAATATCTATATTTCTCGTGAAAACCGATACAAGGGACTAAAGTATCCCATACACTGTCGGTCGAATTTGTGATGCCGTGCTAGTGCCCATAAACTAAACAGACTATAAAATAGTGTATCGAACGAAGTCGAACGTTTACGGATATTATGAACTTTTGAGCCAAATGTGAAGTAAAATGATTTGTCGTAATAATAACTGAGTTAGGCAGTTCATAATTAACATTGCCTTGAGAAAAGCGCGAGATCCCAATTATGAAGACAAAAATGGAGCAAGGAAATAGTTACAGAAGGCAGCGAGAAGCGGAAAAGCGTTTTTTTTATAGTAGAAGCAGTCTAAGAAGGATGACCAAATCAGTGGAGGAGTTGAGCATATTGGAAACAGAAGAAGAAACCTCAGAATGAAGAAAAAGAGGACATTGTGTTAAGAAATATAGATTGAATATAGAGATGAATCATACTCTGTTTAGACACAATACCAATATATGTTTTGTGAAGGTTCGATTGGGAGATAATCTCCGCCAATCTCAGTTAGGTTACGCCACTGGTTCGAGAAGACGTTCGTGTTAAGACAATAATTATAAGTTCGGTGAAGTGCGACATGGGTGTATCAAATTTCCATTTGTGATAGACAAATACCTCGAATGGACATCGACTGAGCAGTGCCGTGCATATATCCCTCGAACTGATCGATAATAATGGACGATAAAATAAATGTTCGAAAACCCATTCTGACGAAAAACCATGGGTTTTTTTTTTATATTGGGTTGCTATTAGAAGGTGGTTTACTAAAGGTTATTTCTATAATATGGTTTTACAATAGTAGGAAACGAGAAGGAACGAGATTCTACCAAGGAAGTGCGTGAAATTTATGTGAAAGTCAATTGCGAAAAAGTGTCGGTGTAAGATGAACACCCCTGTGGTTTCTGTATTGGTTTTGTAGAATATTGTATTAGTATATCTATGGGTAATGATAATCTGTTCATAGTTTGAATTGCATGATTTTGTTTTGAGTTTGGCGCTGAAGGAACATACCACTGTAGTTTGCGAAAATAGTAATGTGTAGTCATGTGTTTTTAATTGTTATTTTAGCATTTTGATTTTTTTTTGTATATGTGTGTTGAGAGGAAAAGTATTGGCTCTGTAATGCCAAGACTTTTTCATTGGGGAGAGTGATGTAATACCTGGGAATATAAATATTATCCGCAGTATTGAGAAAAGAGAATTTCGAAACATTTAAGCTTAAAAGCCAGATGGCCCCATACATAGAACCTATTTCGTGTAACTTGATCCTGGGGTAAACAAATGGGTTCGTTATTGTGCGACCCGTCGAACTGTTTACAGTACGCCACTTAGTCGATATATTTTATGTTCTGTGGTCGATACTTTGGTTTCAGCATATTTTGAAGGACCGATAATTAATAGGGTGATAATGTGCAGTTTTTTCGTGTTAAGTGGCCATGGGAACGCTTGGTTCCCAAGGAAGAAAATAGTTGATGTGGCGTTTTTCTATTGGGTAGGTCAAAGTCCAAAATGTCGAGAAAGGGGAAATTTTCGAAGAAGGGGGACGCTACAGAGCTTAGAAGGTTTTTGAAAAAGGTTTTAAGAGTCAGTTATCGTTTAGTTCGGTTACTCGGTTAAGGTCCTCAGGGAGGAGACTCGGTTAAGGTTCCTCAGGGAGGAAGTCTTCGGTCAAGAGTTACGGTTAGGGGGCTCGTTGGAGGAGTCAGTTTTAGGTCAGTCAGTGACGGTTAGGAGGCTCATTGGAAGAGTCTCAGGGAGTTGTGGTCAGAGTTTGGGGTTTAGAGTCACGTCGGAAAAATCGGTGGTACTTGGGCGTTCGAGGAAAACGTCGAGCGGAGGCTTAGTTAAATTCGCGAATTGTGGTGTTCGGGAGTGTAAAAGCAGAGCATACGTTTGTGTTTGTTCTCAGGTCAATAAGAAAAGGACGGGAAAAGGTAGGACTGTCCCATATTGAACACTAGGTGTATTCCCAGGTAGAACGGCAAGTCTCCCATTTGTTAGCTTTAGTTCTTTTCCAAGATTCATAACTGATACCAGTTTTTTTTCTTTTGGTGATTGTTCAGAACAGAGTCTTCTTCAATAGATTAGTTGTATATATTTATATGGGTGTTTTTTTTTTTGTTTCCTAACTCCTCAGAAAAGGTTAACAGTAAGACTCCCTCTTCGTGCAGGGAGCACGGATCAACGTTTTCTTTCTGGCCTTAGGGTAGAAAAGAGAATTCCAATTATTTCAATTAGAAAAGTACATAGGTCGACTTGTAC
>JACDNR010000591.1:0-25762 GCA_013421045.1 Propylea japonica
TAACGTAGTGTCAAAATTTGACTTACATAGGTCTAAAAATAAATGACTTCGAGTTTCGAATCATGAAAATATATCGCATATAATAATTTGGGTCTACATGTTCCTTCAGAAATTTTTCTATATTTTCTTTTTCTTGACCACTTCTTAAATTAACCATAAAATGATGTTTTTTGAAAGGTCTTTTATATTCAATTTTGTATTGATCTCCTAATTTCAGTTCAATTCGATCATATAAAAGTTTAGTGGTTTTTCAGAAATAGGAATACCGAAAACTGGATTTTCTAACAGTATGTTGTGTAATATTTGATTCGTTTTCGAATGGGTCAACCGTATTGAGAATTTCATCAGCTTCTTCTGGTGATAGAAATTCGTTTTCGTCTATCTGTGGTAAGACGGACAAAGATCATCTTCCAATTCTTCTTCTACGGCGTTAATTTCAATTCTAGATAAAGCATCTGCAACTAAATTTCTTTACCTTTCTTATACTTAATTTTAAAATCAAATTCTTCTAACCTTAACCTCCATTGATTAATCTTTGATTTGTGTCTTTGAGAGAAAAAACCAGACTAGTGGTTTATGATCGGTTTCAATCAAAAATTGTCTACCATAAAGGTAAGGGCGGAAATGTTTAGTCGTTTCTACAATAGCTAAGAGTTTCTTTTTCAATAGTTGAATAATTTCGTTCGGCAGAATTCAATGTTCGCGAGTAAAACGAGATGGGTTTATTTTCTTGTGAAAGTACTCCTCCTAATGCAACATTGCTTGCGTCGGTAGTAACACAGAATGGTTTTGTGAAATCAGGATATGATAATATTGGGGCGTTAGTTAAAAGTTCTTTGCAAGTATTGAATGCTTCTAAGTAATTAATGTCTCTTATGTCTATTTTCGTACCTTTTTTAAGACAGCGGGTGAACGGAGTTACAATTTTTGCAAAATTCTGAATAAATCTTCTATAGTATCCAACTAATCCTAAGAAAGCTTTAATTTCTTTAGTTGTTTTTGGTAAAGGGTATTCGTGAATAGCTTTTATTTTAGATGGATTTGGTTGATACCTTCTGGGGTTATTACGTGTCCTAAAAATGCAACTTCTTTTCGGAGGAATTCGGATTTATCTAATTGAACTTTCAAGTTATAATTTTGAAGTTCTTCGAATATAAGTTTGATATGATGTTGATGTTCTTGAAGCGATCTTGAAAATACAACAATATCGTCCATGTAGACGAAACAGAATTTATAAAGGTATTTCCTTAAAACATTGTCCATGGTTCGCTGAAAGGATCTAGGTGCATTTTTTAAACCGAAAGGCATTCGCACGTATTCGTAATGACCGTTGTTTACAGAAAATGCAGTTTTCTCGATACTTTCTGGTGCCATTTCAATTTGATGGAAACCTTGAGCTAAATCTAAAGTTGAAAAGTAGGTACATCTTCCTAGATTTTCTAAGATTTCGTCGATTCTTGGTAAGGGATATGTTTCTTCGATCGTTTTCTCGTTCAATTTGCGATAATCAATGACTAATCGCCATTTCTTTTTTCCTGATGCATCTATTTTTTTGGGACTATCCAAACGGGCTACTATAAGGAGATATCGATGGTCTTATAATTTTGTTATCTAAAAGTTTCTTAATTTCTGCTTGTATTTCCTCTTTCAGATGGTATGGATATCTGTAGGATTTTGTATAGACTGGTTCTTCATCTTTTGTTTTGATGTGATGTTTCACAGCACTAGTGAATGACAAATCTTTATTTTCATTATAAAAAATGCTTTTATATTTTTTGCATAACGTAGTAATTATTGTTTCTCTTCTTCATTGAGATGTTCTGTTCTAATGAGTTTGTCTATATCAATATAATTATTATCTTTGAATTTTGGATTATTTTCGCATTCAACATTAATGATAGGTTGAACATCAATTTGTTCATGAAAATGAATTTCTATTTGTTCTTCATTTGCTGGTAAGTACAAATTCCGTTTTCTGCATTAGCAATAGATTCATATAAAAGCAATTTCCGATTTGCATTTCTGGTATAAGAACTGTTCCTTTTTCTACATTAACTGGAATTTATTACGTTTTTTGAATTTTGTTCAAAAGGTATAAAATTTGACGGATTTAATTCGATAAAAAATGGAATTTTTTGATAACCTATCTGTAAAGTATTATTAGCATAGTCTATTTTAGCATTTAATCGTTGTAGATCATGACTGCCTAAAAGTGCGTCAAATCTATCATGCCATTTGAGAACATGAAATTTTATGGGTTCTTGAATTCCAAAATCTTTCAGTATTGGAAAGCTAACATTTTTGTCATTATTAACCGTTTGATTTAAGGATTTCACTGAAAATTTCTCATTGAAAAAATGATCTCTAAAATTATTCCATGCTGGGCTTGGATTCATAATACTATTACTAGCACCTGAGTCGATTAAAATTTTTAGGTTATAGCTAGGTATAGAAATAAACGGTAATTTGGGTTTATTCAATATCGCATTAACATCTATTTGTGTGGATTTCCCGAGGCGTTTATCGGAAAATTTTCTTCGGTTTCAAGATATTGATCTTCATTTTCCATATTATAAAGTTCTTCAGAATAAAATGTTGGGTTTGCCCGTGGTTTAAAATGGTTGTTTCTCGAATATTTGAGTTCCTGTGCGTATTCCTTGTACTAATACTCATAGGAGTTGGTTCGGGTTGTGATTTACCAAAGACTTCTGATCTTGTTGGAAAATGCGTAGTAACAGGCTGTGTTTTAAATTGAATCGGTTGGCTAGGAAATTCAATAGGAGTTGGTCTATTTGGTGTATGATTATACTGTGCAGTGTTATTTGTGTTATATCTAGGATAATAATTCCGATTCGTATTATTATGATTTGTAGTGAACTTCTGCTGTGTTTTTTGGAAAGGTTTTCTCTGACTATTTTTATTTTGATTTCGCATGAAGTTCATAAAACTTATTTGGGCTTTATTATTATCATATTTTCTACATTCGAGAAGTGCATGTTCTAATGTTGGCACGTCAAGGTTCATCAAATGTCTACAGTATGGTTCTAATATCCCTGATTTGAATGTTAATAGCGCTTGATTACAATATGAATTTTCTTTGCAAATTCGTATATCCTTGTTTATTTCTCGAACACTCACATGTTCTATGAGAACTTGTAATTTTTGTTTTAACTTTTCATGATATTGTTCATACGATTCGTTGAACTGTTGAAAAGTCGTAGTTAAATCGTGCAATAAAAGTTCTTCGGATCTAGGGTCTCCGAATCTTTGACTGAGTGTTTCTTTTATTTCACTCCATTTAGTGCAACGCGAATTGATGAGAACGTCTCTTGCTTCACCACATAATTTTGATTTTATTTGTTCCAGTAATAATTTATTGAAAACGCATTCTTCTCGCTTTCTGAATAGCGTTAGATAAGTTTCCGACTGACTTATGAAGTATGCTAGGTTTTTAGAGCCGCCTGAGTATTCTGGAATCATGTCTCTGGCCATGCTCATTTCTAAAGACGTTACTTCAGTCATTGTGATAGAATTAGAATCTGAATAAGAATTACCAGAATTTTGATGTGATCTACGAAGTGGAGATCTATCGCGCACAATATTTTGCATGTATATTATAAGAATAAAAGAAGGAAAAAAAATTTTTTGGGAAACTTACAGGAAAATCGCTATTTGCATCCTCCGCAGTTGAAGACTTCTTGGACGATTTCACTGTAGTTGAAGATTTCTTCCGATAGCCGATGGTGCCCAATGGAGATTTCTTCGAAGTTGGTTGGAGATTTTGCGAATAAACTCTTGAAAGAGATCGGAATAAAACTAACTTCTACCGCTTCGCAATCCTGTTCGCAGCGCCAATTAAGTAAATGCTTGCAGACTTCACTTTAAAAATGATTTATTGTCACAAGTTTACAATTTGAGTATTCTCTAGTCGAGACCAAAAGAAGACTGACTCTAGAATTTACAATGAAAGTATTTATAATGATTTCTAAATTATGGGAAAAATACGGATCTATCAAATGTATACAAGATAATGAAATGGTAATGTTCAAGAGTCCATCTAGTCGATGATGGTTTGCATAAGAATGTTTACACATGAAGATACAATAATCTGTAATGTAGTTTATGATTTCGATGTAATTGTGTGCATAAGAATGTTATCATGAAAGTACAATAATCTGCAATATCAGTAATTAGTAGTATCTCTACTATTTGACATAATTATATACTCCGTTCACGAAAGGTTGAGCCGTCGGTTGGCCATGGAAATTGGTAACTATTCCACTGTGTATCAAAATTTTAGGTTATGTATTTATTTTCTTGTCAGATTGATACGCAATGTTGTCAATATTGCATAGAGTTCTCTGATAACTCGCAAGCTCGTCGGACGAGGCCCAGTACATTCGGCAACGTTGACTTTATTTTACTTTATGACAGTAAATACTGCCAACTTCAGATAAATAAAGAAACATCTACTATGCGCTCAAGCTTTCGTGAACGGACTATCTGTTATTTTAGCCCGATTTGATTGATTTTTTTTTCAATTTAGGTATAGTCATCCTTAATCAATCATCAGTTTTGAATTTCAGAAAAACTTGGCTTACGTCATTTCATACAAGGTGAAACAAAATCATTTTTTTTACCCTAACTTTAGAATCACCCCTGGTGGGTTCCAGTTGGTCCATGTGTAATTTCTCACTTTATCTATACTTGATATTTGTTTCTTTATTTATAACAATAGCTCAATTTTTGTTAAAGCTACAGGCTTTTCAGAGCAACATTAAACTCCATAATTTCGCTATTGTTATGAAAGTACTTTCACAGATTCAACCTAAAATCCGAACGTTATGAAAATAAACCGAAAACATAAAACAACCGAAGTTTCAGCGCGACATGTCGTTTCTTATTATTATTATTTATTGGAGACGATTTTGTGCAAATGCATTATAATGACTGACCGCATCAACCGCATGTGGCATAGATTGCCAGGGAGTATTTAGCAGAGGTTGATATCCAAGAATTCAATTGGCCTGCTGTGTGAGCCTAGATTTGAACCCAATTGGGCAGGTTTGGATGCTCTTGGGAGGAGAATTAGATCTCGCGTACCAACTTCTGAAATTTGCAGTAGCTTAGTGATGCTTTCATCGAGTCAAAACCGATACGAATTTCACCTGTTATTCGGGTTTGTGCGGAAAACAAGTTATGTATTCAGTTTATTTTCATTAGGTCAAAATTTCAGGTTGAATTTGGGGAAGTACTGTTGTAGCCTTAGCGAAATTCAATTTTTTTATGAAAATCCTGTAACGCCAAAAAAATTGAGCTATCGTTATAAAGCCAGAATAAAATTGTCGAGAGAAGATGTGTCTTGATGATGTAATAAGAAATCACACGGTGGAACAACTGGAACACTCCAGGGGTGTCGAGGTTATTTTTCTACACGAGAAACTAAACGGCTAGATCGACATAATAATTATATTATTGGTCTTTTATTTCATACTCTGTTCAATATCTAGATTGCATATATTATTATGAGTCTGTCGGACGTCTGAATATAATTTTAAGCGTAGGTACATGCGTATTGTAGATCGACCGCACCATAAACAAACAGCGAAATCACGAACACGTGAAGCTCATACAATTTCAGTTTCTCAGAATAACATGTTATTTAGCGAAGGACTTTGCGAGCCCTAAATATTTGCTTTGAGAATATCAAAGCTACCTCCGGATGTTGATATGAATTATTCAGGTCATTACGGGGGCAAATTGCAGAGGCTGAGATGAAGAAATACTGAAGTTCGTGTAGGCAAAAGGGGTAATGACTGTAATGTATGGTCGGTTACTTCGCAACATTGATGAGGTTTTGGCACACGAGTCTTGGGAGAAGTTTTTAATTGGGTCAGCAACGACGGAAGATCTTTCATGTGGTTTGCTGTAATGTATAAATTAAAGGTCTCCAACCGAAAGATGAGTGCTCTGAAGAAGTGATTCGTCTGCTTGTGAGCATAATGTTCACTCATTATTTTTATGCCATATCTGAGTCATAGAATAATCATCTAGAAAAGGAAATTGAATTCTGTTACTTACGAAATATTTTATATTCGAAATAAAGTGAACTTTCGTATAAAATGAAATAAACAATAAACAGAAGAAACCTAACTAATTGTGAAACTTCTGAAATGAAAACTGACACAAAAGGCAAAGAAATGGAAATTTTACATATTACAAATTCCGATTTGGACAGAGTCTGATGATTTTATACATTTGGCGCAATATATAATAGTATGCTATTTACAAATCGTTATCAGTATATGTTGAACTGGTCTTGCGTTTTTAATTTTTTGGACAATAACAACATTTCGTATCTGTTTTTTTGTCAAAGCTAGGTTTGAATGATATTTGATTTGCAATCTCAAAAGATATCGCAATATGCTTTTCTGTCAAACGTTTCAGAAATGATCGTCTTGAATCTCTGATATCTAAACTGTTGTCAAAAAAATTAAGCATTCACCATTTTACGGTTTATAGTCAATCCGTAGATATTGGTGCCCTAAGATATGCTATACAGTCAATAAACAGAACATCATCACAAAAGAGACCTTGAAACTAAATAATCAACTCAATAATTAGAACAATTCAATTCAATGAAATAAGGTGCCATTATGTTACAAAGTAGAAAAGCCACAATTTATAATAATTATTATTTTAAAGGGTATTGAATCTATAAAAATGATACAAAATAGTTTCAAATATTTTTTTAAACTGAGTTATTATTTGAAAAGAAACGATTTGAAAAATGCCCTGAGCAGGTGCTCGTTCATTTGTAGAGCAATGAGGCTATTAACTCAGAATTTGTATAAGAGATTGATACTAAATATATAAATGCGAAATCTCATCAGGATCGAAATAATATTCTGAATATTATTCAAAAACAGAAATATGTAAAAACTTGACAATTTATTGAATTGGTACTGATGCTGCGATCCTCTTGAAATTTTTATGAACATTTAGTATCTCATTCTCCAGTCTCAAAATAAATTTCACTCGAATCGGATTTCTTATTATGAAAATATGAGGATTCTTATTTTCAATATTGCAGTTGAATTTTCCATTGTTGTGTCAACACTAAGGCCACAAAATTTTGGAGAGACTTATTATGAGCATCTTGCATGTGGTCGAAAATTTGCATTTCGATTGGTTCTGTTTTGTTTGAAATATTGAGGAACAAAAACTTCGAATGCCAGTGGCGCAGCCAGGATTTTGTTTGGGGGGGAGCTGAACTGAATAATTTTTGATGCTACAACAAATAACGAAAGTTGCTAAAAAATAAAGAAGAAAAAATAACGAAGAAATTAATCTTTGGGGGGGGCTGCAGCCCCAAATATTGACGATGAAAGAAGAGAACAATATTAATCGATTAGAATCAACCAATATCAGACTCATACTTCTGTGCTGATCTCGTCAACGTTCAAAGAACAATATGAAATATTATTATCATTCAAAATATCTATAGATGACTATTTCTGGGTTTCATCGGTATGGAAAACGATTCTCAATGATACGGCAATTATGCAATATGTGCCTTTTACTCAGATGAGGTATATGTCTATATCTTCTGCTCCGTGTATTATTTGGCGAATACCGAAACTAATATGCCTTCGATGTTAATTTTCTCATTTGCGTCATTCACGTAAATCTTTTTTCGTATTTTGCTACTACGGCCTGTTTGACATAACTCGAGTGTTTTCACGTCAATAGCCGCATACTCAGCCTGTCATAGTCCGAATGACAAGAGAACATCTCGATATTTCGTTCAAAGTTCCTGCAGCGAGGAGTGGTTATTCGTAAGATATCAGAAATGGCGTGTTGTTTTGGTTTTCGTACAAATAACACTCGGAGCATTCTGCAGATCTATGTACAGGATCCTAGAACGCCTCGCAACGTTTTGTACGCCTATGCTATTTATTTTCTTTGAAACGCCACTGGTAACCATTGAATGCACATCAAGGGCGTAGCCAGGAATAAATTTCGGGGGGGGGTGTTTTGACATTTTGGCAATTGACTTTGTAGGTGCCGGGAATTGTGAGGGTCGCTTTCTGTAGCAAGTATTTGTTGTTTTTAAGAATTCAATAATCCTTTTCCTACTTCCGGAAACAATATTCAAATAGATATTTCCGGTAGGTTAGGTAAACCTATTTTTCAAAATATGCTTCAGAATTTAATTTTTATTCATCAAACAAAAAAATTTTAAAAACAATATTTATTTCCCAAACAATACTTACAGGATGAATCAATATAAAATTAGAGTGGAGGTGTGCTTTCATTGAAACTACATAGAGTTCTTTAATGTTACTCCCAAATAGTGCCAACAACATATGAATAGGTATTAAAAATGAAAACAGTGAGAAAAAACAAACAAATCTTTTTTATCGGAATTCTTCAGTTAAAGTCTATCCGTCTTTTTTTTCTAGCGATTGGTCAACCACTCATTTTAATCAATTTTCACACTATAATGAATATTCATAAGCGCCAACCCATTCAATCTAGTTTCGCTAGAAGAAGAATTGCGCAGGTAATTTTTATTCTCCTCAAGCTGGAAAAACTTCTTTCTGGAGTAGCAGTAGATACTGGAATCGTAGCTAAAATTTGTAGTAGGATGTAGAGTTTCGGATGCATATTCTGATTGCCACTCATCTAAGCATTCTAATGCCGATTTTGAAATGGAGTTCATTGACATTTTCCATATTTCAAATTGCTTTAATTAAGTTTTCATTTTTTTCTGGGAGAAGTGAAGAATACATCGATAATGCGTCTTCTAATTCATATAATCTGTTAAAATTCTGGAGTAGCAGACCAGATAAGGCTGATTTATAATATTATTCTCGCTCCTTGGCTTGAACCACATTCCTAGGTTAGGACCTCATTGGTCTTGTTCCACATTCTTTGCCTTGAACCACATTCTTGGGCTGGAGCTCATTCTTTGGTGTGGATCACATTTAATGAACTGAAATACACAATTGCCTGAAGCTGACTTTGGACTGAAAACAATCATTGGCTGAAGCTGAAGTAATTTTTGGCTGTTACATTTGCTGTACAACATTTGCTTGAAAGTTAACTTATGGTAGAGAGCTGGTAGACCCTGAAGTCTATCGATGCCGATTTGTGGCATATCCCGTTAGCGAGAACATCTGGCACTACAGAAAACAACATAGTGCATGGGAAGTGAAGCCACATTTGAACCTCTTTTGAGATAGTGATTTAAGTGTAATTCGAGAGATTGTGATCGGATCTGTGAATTTAGATTTGTACATCTTTTTTTTAATTATATTGTTGAAACAAGCAGACTAGGAAATTTGTTGCTAAGGTATAGAATAGAATAGAATAGATTTATTCATGTTTACACTAATAGGTTTACACTCGTCACATTACTAATATATAAAAATATCTCGAAATTTATCATTTTAAACTTCAAAAATTCATCCACACTAAAAAACACATTTTCTATGAGAAAAGACTTTAATTTATTTTAAAACTTTTCATGGGCAGAGGTTCGCATATCTTGGGGACATTATAGAGTATGGCTGCCAAATAGAAAGGAGTTTTTTCGACCTACTGAGCCTGGTATAAGGTAAATGAATATCATTTTTACGTCTTGTATTATAGTCATAACCCTCTTCGTTCCGTACCCAGTTTTCCTGATTTTTTATGAGCATAGGACCAAATCTCATACAAAAACAGAGAGGGCAGCGTGAAAATCTTGAACTTCCTGAATGATACTTTACAGCATCCCTGTATCCCAAATTATCCATTATTCGTATGATCTTCCTCTGAATCCCGAACACTCGCCGAAATCGCTGTGATGAACCCCATAACACAATGCCATACCTGGCATGTGACTCAAAAAGGGCAAAATAGGCTGTTCTCAAAACGGGTAACGAAACAGAGGCCGATAGATTCCTCATCACAAAAGTGTTCCTAGCTAATTTACCACACAGGACATCAACCTGAGCCGCCCAGGTGAGGCTTGTATCACATGGATCCCCAAAAACTTGACCACTTTCCTCCCAGTTTCCCGGTTCGACAGCACTAGCTTTTCGGTCTTCTTATCGTTAACCGACAAGGCATTATCCGTAAACCATTCAAGGGCTTTCGCCTCCATTGCTCCGAATAGATCCTCAACATCCGATAGACTGCCACAAGCTGTTAATATCGTACAGTCATCGGCGAACAACATTCTCGAATACTTCTTCATGTAATAAGGGAAGTCATTGATGAATATGAGAAAAAGCGAAGGACCTAAGATGGAACCCTGAGGCACGCCCACTGTAACCGGTACCTGTGCTGGATCTACATTATTCACCGATACCATCCGATATCTATTGGACAAAACGATCGAATGAGCTCAACCACTGCCTTCGTCGAAACCATAATATTTTAATTTTTGTAAGAGATCCCATGAGACACGCAGTCGAAAGCCTTGGTTAGGTCTAAAATTAGGGACAGTGAACACTACCCTCCTCAAGGCACTATACCACAAAATCTACAAAACCTATCACAGCATCCATGGTATTTCTATTTTACGGAACCCAAACGTAAGATGCGAATAAATTATTTGTCTCGAAATCAAGCCTCCCCTGAGAAATTAGTATCAGAATCTCATGCTCAAATACCTCTCAGATAAAAGTTAAGGTTACAGCCTTCATCATTCAGAAATATTCTTCATACTTGTATAAGCCCAATCCTAATATTTCACCTCCTTGTATGTTCTATAACGAAGTGAGATATTAGCTCCAGAGTTTAATATTGCTGATTTCAATCGATAATATTTTTCTCTGCTTTCATTGTTTAGAAGGGATGTTATAATGAATCGCGATAAGCCACGTTTCGGCGCTCTTTATCTCTCAACGTTGTAACTCTACTCGTTTTGAGAGGACGGTTGTTGGCCACACGGAGAACTTGATTCAATAGGTTGTGTATAAGAAGATAATTTTCTCAAAGTTCTAAATTATCACCTCATTTATGTAGAGGGATGTATTGCGAAAACGAAACGTTTTCTTCTATATTTTTTTTCATCATCTACATTTCAGAATTGATTCCTAATAGAGAAACATTTGAGAAAAGCCCTAAGCAGGTGCTTTTGAGCTCTCACTCATTGGTGGAGAAATAATGCAATAACTCGAAATTTTGTATGAAATTGATATTCAATACAGAAATGCCAAATCCCAACACGATCGGAATCATATTCTGGAAATTATCCAAAAATGAAATATTTTGAAAATCAATATGTAATTAAAAAGAATGAAATTTATGGTTCGAATGATAGGATCTCTTGAAATTTTGCATGAACATTCAGTATATCTATCTTCATTTATAAAAAATAGATTTTTACTCGAATTGGAAATATAAAGATTGTTTTTCTATATTTCAATTGAATTTTCTATGGTGCTGTTAACACTATGACCACAGCATTTTTGCATGAGGTTTATTATGATCAACTTGCATGTGGCCTCAGAATTTCATTTCGATTGGTTTCGTTTCGTTCGAGAATTGAAAACAAAATTTTGAATAGCCATATTTCATGGAACACCCTGTAAAATTTGGCTAGTTGACGAACTCAACCGTGGCTTTTGGGAACCGAACTCAGCCTGTAAATCTCGAGTCTCTAGGATAATCCCTTCGAAAGTTATAGGTGTAATAAAAAAATTACAGACATTGGGCAAAACGATATAGCACTAGTTTAAGTAGAACGAGCACTCAAAAAGCCAAATGATATTGGGATGTATAGAATCAGATTTGCAATAATATATTTCATTGGATGTCTCCAACGAATATTGTATTCGTAAGAGAGGTAGATACAAGGAGTGAATTTTGTGATACAATTTCTATAATCTGGACTTGAATCTACAGCAATTCACAATCTAACACAATTCTTTTATCTGGTGGAGAATGAGTGTATCCTAACAAAACACATAACCAAGGTCGGGTGGAAAGCATAATGGTCGTTGAGTAGTCATGTGTAAAATATAACAGCCCAACTAAAGCGACATTTATGTACGTATTTAACTACCTTATGAGTACTTCGTTGGCTCCTTCATTTAGCTGGAACTATAAAAGGTTCATTTAGGAGCGTCGATACAACAATAAATTTTTAAGTACAGCAATTGAGAAAATGGTCAAGAAGAACTGTAATATCCAAACTTAATGAACTGGGCGATTAGTTATTGAAAGGTGCTGCTAACTAGTTTTTTATATCTCCTCAAATTCATTGTTGAGCTCTTATATTATTTTTCAGTTAATCCTGCATTGATGAGTTATTCGAAACAGTAATAATAAATCGACTATGCACTGTGTTCTCAAGTGTTATTCGAGAATCCAAATGTGATACTTGTAACAAATTTTTGTTGTGTTTAAAAACGTCCCTGTATGTCGTATTGATATCCTCATTTTCGTTGAGTACTTGGTCTATTAATTCCTCGTCTGTGTATCCCTTCGTTATGCCTGTTAATAGTATGGCTGGTTGTCTATCTGTACTTGTTTTAATGTCTATGTCTTCGATTGTCCTCAATAATTGATTTACCCTGTCGTGTTGTGTCTTGTCCGTGCATTGTAGCAATACTTTTCCGTCTTTTAGTGGAACTACGTTTTTATCCCCGTTGCTCTTCCATACATCTTTTGTTGCGTCCTTTAGGTCTGTGTATTATTTCTTTGTGGTTTTCCAAATTTTTATTGTAATTACTGATTTGTTGATGTCTTTTTTTTCCGGGGTTTCCATCCCGCTTTGTCTGTTTTTTTGTTATTTGCGCGTAGGTGTTCCTTGGTCTTCTTTGTCTTGCAAGTTTTTCCACTCCTCGTCCGTTTCTGTATCAGTCTGTGTCGGTAGGTCTGTATCTGTTAGTGTATGCACGTCAGTATCAGTCTGTCTGCTCGTTCCTGGTCCTGTACTCGGACCGGCTATTGATCTTTGCTGCGTAGATTTTGTTCCTTTTTGTAAAGTATGTTTTTTCCTAGTTTCGGTGTTTTGTGTTCGGTCCGTTTTTTTATAACTATTTTGCGTTATGCGTTATTTCTGTCTCCGTCTCAGTTTTCTGTTATTCATTATGTTCATCATTTTCTGTATGTCTGTAATTTTTGTATTCAGTGTCCTAATGTCCAAATGTGATACTGTATACCTCTTATATCAAATATTCATCTTTATATTGTGACTCTTGAAATTCATGGGGTAATTTTGAACACGAGAGTACCAGTTCTGTTTTCGTCAACTCAATTCCGTTTGCAGTTTCCTTTTTTGGTTTTCCTTCACCATGTGAAACTAAAATTTGAGCGGTGACGTGAAGTTCTAAATATTCGCCGGCTAATTCATATTGGGAAATAATCATTTTGATTCGAATTAAATATTGGATACTTTATTTGAATCTTTAAAATACACCCATCAGTAAAAATGGGTCGAAGTCAACCGTAACCTACTTATTTCTATCTTTGATCAAGTTTGCATGATTAAATCACTTAGTTGCCTCAGTGAATGCACCGAGTGCAATAAATAAGAATATGTTTGAAATATATTCTGTGAGAATTTAGTATTATGCAAGAAATATTTCTCGGCGGAGATTAGGTATTCTAATTTTTCATGAATTCAAATTTTTGAGAATTAGTACTATTCAATTACTCTTCAAGGAATCAGATATCCACAAGATGTACGATGTTTTATACAGCCAATACTCGACTCTCAGACAATGTTAAAAGTTCAAACAAAAATGGCACAAAAAAAATACCACAGAAAATTGTTTATTGCATCCTCATATTCATGTTTCATTGAACATTTGTCCAGTGAAAGAAAAATATAATGAAACAATGTCCATCATTTCACGTAAATTTAACCTTTAAGAAAAATAGCTATGAATCAAAGTTATTAAGATTCTTTTCAATAGTTCCTATTAGTATTTGCGCATTCGCCATTTTGCGATTTATGATGAAATGTTTTTGATGTCCCAAGATATTCAATACAGACAATAAACAGACACCAATACAAGAAAACTTTGAAAATCATGAACAACTCAATAATCAGAATAAATATGGTGTCCAAATAAAAAAAGTAGATAAACAATTTATAATTATTATTATCAAAGGCATAAAATGAAAAAAAATATGAGAAATCTTCTGGAGGAAAAAAATAGGGGTGCAGTTTGAAAAGAATTTCCGTGGCAACTTTTTTACGTTTTACGTTTAAACTTTCCACCATGTCTGAGGGCCGAGATATTGGCTGAATGGAATATCTTGGTATACCGATTTGGAAATTGACATCGAAAACATACGATATACAAGGCATCAGACGAGAATTCTTCCCTCCAGTTGCACAGATGAATAGGCGAGACAATCAAGTGCGATAACTGAATGAATTCAACTGTCTTACTGTAATAATCTTGTCTTGTCTCTCTCTTATCGCAGTATGTTAGGGAACCCGCACTGCACGTATAGAATTTTTAATTTGTCAGGCTGCCCGTAATACTCGATTCAAGTATTTACTGTTGCCCACCATACCAAAGAATTACGCTCCTCTAAACGATAAGAGAGAGACAAGACTAGAATAATGAAGTAAGACAACTGAATTCAGTGTGTTACAGCAAGTGATTGTCTCGACTGTTCATCTGTGCAACTGGAGGGAAGAATTCTCTGTCTGATGCATCGTATATCGTATATTTCAGATGTGAATTTCCAAACCTGTATACAGAGTCATCGAAAACGTCATAACGGTTCTGTGTAGATCGACACAGCCAAATCATATAATAAAAACTCTCCGAACATCACTTTTGAGGGGGAAATTGCTCGCATCGAAATACACCAGAAACATATTATATTATTTCGGAGCTGCGTTTGCCATCACTAAATTTTGAATGCTTGATATTCTCCTGTCCAATAAAAATATTCAAGAAAAGCCCTGAGCAGGAGCTTTTGAGATCTCGTTCATTGGTGAAGAAATAATACTATTACTTTAATAACAAATATGTAAATGCAGAATCTCAAAACAGTCGGAATTATATTTTTGAAATTATTCAGAAAATGAAATACATATTATGTATTTGTTCAGAAATTTTGCACGAACATTAAGTATATTCACAAAATAAATTTCACTCTAATCGGATATCCTGTATTGAAAATATTTAGATTCATCTTTTCAATATTTCAATTAAGTTTTTTATGGTTCTGTTAACACTATGATAACAATTTTGCATGAACGTCCAGTATATCAATCTTCATTCACAAAATAAATTCCACTCGAATCGGACATCTTCTTATGTCGATATGAAGTTTCATCTTTTCAATATTCCAATTGAGTTTTCTATGGTTCTGTGTACACTATAGCCAAGAAATTTACATGCGGCTTATTATAAGTACCCTGCATGTGGCCGCAACATTTCCTTTCGATTAGTTCCGTTTCGTCTGAGATATTGAGAAAAAAAATTTGAATTGCCATATTTTATGGAAAACCCTGTACAATGTTGAAACCATTTTTAGGAACCGAACTCGCCCTGAAAATCTGAACTCTCTAAGAAATTCGAAAGTTATCGTTCTAACAGACGGACGGACGGAGACCGTTTTTGAATCAAAATTAGAAAATTACAGACATTTGGGCAAAATGATATAGCACTCGCAAGAATTAATCAATTCCATGGATTTTTGATTTTGGAAATCAACTCTTCATTCACTCAACAGATAAAAATGTTGAGTGAAGCAAATGTAGCAATAATTATTAGGATCTGATAAAGTGAATGTATTCGTTACTCGTTTGAAAGCTAAACCCATAGAAGCCAACATAACTCCAGCAGGATAATTACTTGATGGCAGAGTTAATCCAATTAGTTACACACGTAGTTCAATTCATCAAGCCTAACTAATCTTGGACTAACAGATGAACCTACGATATCCTTTGAGTTTTCATGTGGGTAAATGACTGTTTCCCATTCAGTGACCCTCACATTAGATAGCTGTTGGATACCCGAGTCATGAAAACTATTTCTCTGTGTTAATTTAGTGAGAGGATGAATGACTTATATACATTGCATATTTTTTTATTGAGATTGTATACTGATTATTCATTGGGGGTAATATTCCTCGTGCATTTTATTTTTCCACAGGAAAATTATTTCCTGAGTTAAATAACATATTTTGTTATTCAACATTTTTTTCCTTTAAATGATTAGAACAATAATTTACATAGCATAGAAACCTTGGCATACTGCATGAGATTTATTCGATTTTTTTCCGTAAAAACTGCTGACGGCTAAGCTGACAGTTGTTAAGTAATTTATCCACTTAAAATTCATATTTGACATACCAATTCTTGATAGCAATTGGTTGAAATTAATAGGAAGGAAATAATCATATGTAATACGACTTGAGATGAAATTTTGCTGGAAAAATTTTTGGATTGTAATATGAAAGTTTGACGAGTGTGAAACTAGCAACGGTTCCTGCCAGCATCAGTTTTTTTAGGGGTGCTCCGTAACTCATTATCCTAAAGTGTGGAAATATTCTATTTCATTATCAGTTTTAGTAATTTTAGTGACTGTGATATGAATTGTCGATAATTGTATCTGAAAATTGACTTTCAGGCCATAGAAACGACATATGTGAAAATAGTGATTTCCAAAAGTTGCGGGTTCAGGGTAACTGAATAAATTCCAAAACAAGCCTTGTAATATAACTCGAATGAATTATGATGATATGAACAATAGTTAGTAATCGATTAAATCCATTGTCGGGTCGTAAGGGGGGTACGAAGGGAGCCTCTTCACATGCTCAGACCGGTTCGCAGTTGATTATAACACAGATAATTGAGAAATATGAACGGAATTGATTGTCGTTCCGTATAGGAACGCGAGAAATGAACTCCAAAAATTTCACCAGGTAAGAATAATTTAGCTCGATAAAATGCAAACAAAGCTTTGTCACATGATGAGAGCAGTTCACAGATGTTGATCATGTGACAAAGCTTGTTTGCATTTGATCTAGGTAACTTATTTTCAGCAGGTGAAATTTTCAAAGTTCATTTCTCACGTTCCTTCGGCCCGACAATCAATTCTGTTCATATTTATCAACTATCTGTATCATAATCAACATCTGCGAACAGGTACCTTTATTTCACCTGGCTCCTTTCGTACCCCTCCTATGGCCTATTGCCTATTGTTTATATCATCATATCATAAATAAAGCAAAAATTCATTCATCCTATGTTACAAGACCTGTTTTGGAATTTATTCAGATACCGTGAACCCAACTTTTGAAAAACACTATTTTCACATAATATGTCGTTAAGTCCACAAAGTTGGTCTACCACCAGTTTTTATGAAAACGGATAAACATCTCGCACATCGTTCATGCATCGGAGATAGGTGTTCGTAAGGATCCCAAGAGACGGCGTTTTGGTTCTGTTATACTCAGAGCTAGGCGACATTTCTTCAAGTAAGGGACCTAGAATGCCTTTCAAGCGGAGCTCCTCTATACTGAGGAGCCCCAAATAGGACGAAATAGCTATCTATGGATGCTCTGTTTGATATTAGCACTATGCATGTTCGTTGTTCGTTGACGGGATTAGTTCCGAAGTGTGGGTTTAATATTGGTTGATTTTAAATCGATTATATTATTCTCCGCTCTCATTGTTTATATTGTTTTCATGTTTTCTGTATTCTGTATTCTGTATTGAAACACTGAAAGTGGAACTTTTCTCCAAAATTATGTGATATTAATTTCTAATAATAAATACTATGCTGTTTTCCCAAAAACGAACGCATTAAAAAATGTTAGATGTTTTTACTGTTAACTTTCTAGACTATCTACGTCTACGACGAGGTTTGCAGGAAAAATGGTTCGACTGAAATTGTGTCAGAAGCGTCCCTACCATCAAGCTGTCTTCGGCTCAATAAACTTATTGAGAAGTAAATAGTGTCCATGCTGACTCACCATCATCATATGAGCTATTTCACTGCAAGAATGTGAAACAATTTCCGTTATTCCCCGTCCTTGAGAATGACAGCTGGAAATATTGGCGCATTCGCCATTTTGCTATTTATGATGAAATATTTTTGGTGTCCCAAGATATTCAATATGGAAAATGAACAAACATCATCACTCAAAAAAACTGAAAAAATAATGAAACAATTCAAAAATTAAATAACTATATGAAATAACCGATTTTTGCTATAATTTAATTGATTCAATATTTATCTATACTAATATTATAAAGAGGGTAAAGTTGTTTGTTAAATGAAAAGGACTAATCTCGGATTTACTGAACCGATTTTAAAAATTCTTTCACCAATAGAAAGCCACATTATTCAAGAGTGCCATAGGCTATATAAAACACCAAAAATAAGAAGGCTTTCACGTGGTAGTCGGTTTTGCAAAGTGAATCGGGTAAAAATCGTATGAAAGCCAGCCAAATCAGCGGAAGACGCGCCAGGGCTTCGGTTTAATTCGGTTTGCGTTAGTGCTCGCTTCGGGAGAAGGGGGCGTGGCCTTTTACATCTGATCGCGTGACGGCAGCTCAGTCGCGTCGCGTCTCCTTACGCAGGCGCAGCGGACGTCATCGGAATTGAATTCTTCGAAACAGAATTAGCACACTTTCGATATTCGGCTTCGGCCACATAAGAATGAAACGGGCATACTACTGATACGTTCGTAGGATACCAATGAGTTGTCAGTTTTATTAATGAAAATGTACCGAAATTAGTTAAAGGCCAGAAACGAGCTTTTGATGCACAAAATTCACATAGCATACAAACCTTGGCATACTGCATGAGATATTCGATTTTTTTCCGTAAAAACTGCTGACGGCTAAGCTGACAGTTGTTAAGTAATTTATCCACTTAAAATTCATATTTGACATACCAATTCTTGATAGCAATTGGTTGAAATTAATAGGAAGGAAATAATCATATGTAATACGACTTGAGATGAAATTTTGCTGGAAAAATTTTTGGATTGTATTATGAAAGTTTGGACGAGTGTGAACTAGCAACGTTTCCTGCCAGCATCAGTTTTTTAGGGTGCTCCGTAACTCATTATCCTGAAGTGTGGAAATATTCTATTTCATTATCAGTTTTTAGTAATTTTAGTGACTGTGATATGAATTGTCGATAATTGTATCTGAAAAATTGACTTTCAGGCCATAGAAAACGACATATGTGAAAATAGTGATTTCCAAAAGTTGCGGGTTCAGGGTAACTGAATAAATTCCAAAACAGGCCTTGTAATACAACTCGAATGAATTATGATGATATGAACAATAGTTAGTAATCGATTAAATCCATTGTCGGGTCGTAGGGGGGGTACGAAGGGAGCCAGGTGAAATGAAGGTAAAGGATAAAATATAAAAAAGGCCTCTTCACATGCTCAGACCGGTTCGCAGTTGATTATAACACAGAATTGAGAAATATGAACGGAATTGATTGTCGTTCCGATAGGAACGCGAGAAATGAACTCCAAAAATTTCACCAGGTAAGAATAATTTAGCTCGATAAAATGCAAACAAAGCTTTGTCACATGATGAGAGCAGTTCACAGATGTTGATCATGTGACAAAGCTTTGTTTGCATTGGATCTAGGTAACTATTTTCAGCAGGTGAAATTTTCAAAGTTCATTTCTCCGTTCCTTCGGCCCGACAATCAATTCTGTTCATATTTATCAACTATCTGTATCATAATCAACATCTGCGAACAGGTACCTTTATTTCACCTGGCTCCTTCGTACCCCTCTATGGCCCGACAATGGATTTCATCGATTACTACCTATTGTTATATCATCATATCATAAATAAAGCAAAATTCATTCATCCTATGTTACCAGCCTGTTTGGAATTTATTCAGTTACCGTGAACCCAACTTTTGAAAAACACTATTTTCACATAATATGTCGTTAAGTCCACAAAGTTGGTCTACCACCAGTTTTATGAAACCGGATAAACATCTCGCACATCGTTCATGCATCGGAGATAGGTGTTCGTAAGGATCCCAAGAGACGGCGTTTTGGTTCTGTTATACTCAGAGCTAGGCGACATTTCTTCAAGTAAGGGGACCTAGAATGCCTTTCAAGCGGAGCTCCTCTATACTGAGGAGCCCCAAATAGGACGAAATAGCTATCTATGGATGCTCTGTTTGATATTAGCACTATGCATGTTCGTTGTTCGTTGACGGGGATTAGTTCCGAAGTGTGGGTTTAATATTGGTTGATTTTAAATCGATTAATATTATTCTCCGCTCTCATTGTTTATATTGTTTTCATGTTTTCTGTATTCTGTATTCTGTATTGAAACACTGAAAGTGGAACTTTTCTCCAAAATTATGTGATATTAATTTCTAATAATAAATACTATGCGTTTTCCCAAAAACGAACGCATTAAAAATGTTAGATGTTTTTACTGTTAACTTTCTAGACTATCTACGTCTACGACGAGGTTTGCAGGAAAAATGGTTCGACAAATTGTGTCAGAAGCGTCCTACCATCAAGCTGTCTTCGGCTCAATAAACTTATTGAGAAGTAAATAGTGTCCATGCTGACTCACCATCATCATATGAGCTATTTCACTGCAAGAATGTGAAACAATTTCCGTTATTCCCCGTCCTTGAGAATGACAGCTGGAAATATTGGCGCATTCGCCATTTTGCTATTTATGATGAATATTTTTGGTGTCCCAAGATATTCAATATGGAAAATGAACAAACATCATCACTCAAAAAAACTGAAAAAATAATGAAACAATTCAAAAATTAAAATAACTATATGAAATAACCGATTTTGCTATAATTTAATTGATTCAATATTTATCTATACTAATATTATAAAGAGGTTAAGTTTTGTTTGTTAAATGAAAAGGACTAATCTCGGGATTTACTGAACCGATTTTAAAAATTCTTTCACCAATAGAAAGCCACATTATTCAAGAGTGCCATAGGCTATATAAAACACCAAAAAATAAGAAGGCTTTACGTGGTAGTCGGTTTTGCAAAGTGAATCGGGTAAAAATCGTATGAAAGCCAGCCAAATCAGCGGAAGACGCGCCAGGGCTTCGGTTTAATTCGGTTTGCGTTAGTGCTCGCTTCGGGAGAAGGGGGCGTGGCCTTTTACATCAGATCGCGTGACGGCAGCTCAGTCGCGTCGCGTCTCCTTACGCAGGCGCAGCGGACGTCATCGGAATTGAATTCTTCGAAACAGAATTAGCACACTTTCGATATTCGGCTTCGGCCACATAAGAATGAAACGGGCATACTACTGATACGTTCGTAGGATACCAATGAGTTGTCAGTTTTTATAATGAAAATGTACCGAAATTTAGTTAAAGGCCAGAAACGAGCTTTTGATGCACAAAATTCACTGTGTGCTTAATAACAGACGTTTAACTTTTCTTGACGCCTCGGGAGGCACTGGCAAATCGTTTCTTGCAAATTTGGTATAGGCAAAAGTGAGACAATCCGGGAGAAATGGACTAGCTGTTGCCTCTTCGGGGATTGCCGCTACTCTGTTAAATGATGGGAAAACAGCACAATCCACCTTTAAGCTACCTCTGACAGTCTAACTAGAGTAACAGTCAGTTTGTTCCATACGTAAAAATGGGCCACTCGGGAAACTTTTACGAAAACATCTTTAATTATATGGGACAAATTACTATCAAACCTCAGAAACTCTGATGCTGTAATGGGTGGTGTTACTTTTGTTTTGCGGGCGATTTTCTGCAAACACTGCCTGTAGTAACAAAAGGAACACGCGCCGATATCATCAGAGAATGCTTAAAATCATCTCACTTACGGAGTTCGGTTGCATTCCCAATTTACGAACATTTGAGCGACAACGACGATGACGACTTTCCGCGCGTAAACTACTCAATCTTAGCGAAGAATAAATGTCTCTTCTAACACCAACAGCAATGACGTAAAAAATTGACGGGACATTAGGATACATATTGCCACAGGTTGGAACATCTTACTGATGCAATATATCCCGGTCTTGAAAATTTATTGGAGATATCATTTGCTTTGTTAGGGCAATATTGTCACCCAGAAACGATACAGTGAACGAAACAAATAAATTCATTTCAGAGAAAATGCCCGGTCAGGTCAATCACTATAAGTCTATCCCCAAAAATTTTTAAATTCTTTGAACCCTTCTAGCTTACTTCCTCACGAAAGTTGGCATTCCTATCATGCTATTAAGAAACTTGAGCCCCACCAGCATGTGTAATGAGAAAATGCTGCTTACAAAACAGTTACGGGACAGTATAATCGTAGTAGATGTGCAACAAGAGACCTGGCGCAACTACCCCTATTTTTACATGTAAATCTCCATAAGGAATTCTAAGGTTCATTTTCCAATTTTTTGTTCCTTTTCAGAATTTTCTAAGTCCCGTTCAAGGTCATTCAGTAGGAGAGCGAGAAGTTGGTGGGTGAGGGGCTGGAGGGTGAGGGGTTCGAGGGTGAGGGGGTAGGAGGGTGTGAGAGTTTGGAGGGTGAGGGGGGTTGGAGGGTGAAGTTTGGAGTGTGAGGAGTTGATTGATTGTCGAGTAGTAGATTGCAAGACTGCAGTGTAGTATGGGGAGGTGGAGGGGGTTGGAGTGTGAGATATAGGCTGGTAGATGATGCTTGTTTAAAATAACAGTACACTAAGATAATTTTTTGTTATACCGTTTTTATATATAAAATACTCAGGTTTTCGAAAGAAATATTATGATATGAACTTGGGGTGAAACGGAAAGGGTGGGTTGAGAAAAAACAACATACTAGGTGTTCTGAAAATGGCAAACAGGTAGTAAAATGAGATCATAGAAGCAAGTTAAAACGTTTATGGATTATTACATTAGGTTTATGATTCTATAGTGATAAGAGAGATTAATTACATTGTTAATAATTCTTTTAATATTGAAATATTTTTTTAGGTTCATCACATTCTTCATTCTTCCGTTTGTTGAGAGAATAATGCCCCCAAGGTAATGTTTCAAATGTTCCAGGTACCAATATCGCTTGTCATCTTCTGGACTCAAAGCTATTTTTTCCTGCGTTAGCGAATGCACATGATGTCTTTAGCTTGAATTAAATTTTGTGAAATAATCTTATGCTTCCAAGTTTCCAGACATTCTATGTAATCATTAAAACTTATTTTGTTCTTTACAATGGATTTCTTGATACCCTTAGCTTTCTTGTGATACCATAATTTTGAGTCAATAGTTTCAATTTCCTCGGATCATATCCTTCTGTTTCCCATTGTCGTTTTATTCACATCAATCTCATCATATGAATTTGACTGCGTATAGTTTTAGATCTGAGACCGACATAATCAGTCATCGGAATACCCCCATTCTCATCAGTCATCATGCCTAATACCTTCTTATTCACTTGAGGAATACCATAAGGATTATTCTGGGTAGTCGGAGGTATCAAATCGTGGATGACAATCTCTTTCATCACTTATAAGGATCTTCAAATAGCTCATATATAAGCGAGTCTGTATCAGTATATAAGATGGTACAACCCCTTCTGAACGCTTCATCCATATAGTCGTAATGGAAGTCATATATAGTTGTCTTTGCCAGATCTAGAATGCTCATTCCCACATAAATTGGTTTGTTTAATATACTTCAAGTTTCCGAAGTTCAACTGCAACCAAGTTCTCGTTGAAAATAACAGAATTCTTGAACTCTGGTTTTGCAATGTATGATTCGGCGCCATAACGACCTTCCCATTTCGTTAGAAGATGGACGTTGACTCTCTTTCTGATGTTTCCATAGTTTTCCTGTAACGATAGAAAAGAATGTGTAAATATCTGTATATGAAATCTAAAGAATAGGATATCAATATCAGTACAATTTAACTTACCAAAACAGCATTATTCATTAATTTGAATAGATTCTTCTCGAACTCATTTTTGCTTTCTTCCTCAATTCAGTATTAAGGTCAATATAGGATTTCAACCAAGCGGGCTGTTTGAATTTCAACACTCTATGTATTTTTGTGAGAATGAGTCCATTCCTTAAAGCCTGCTTCAGATTGCGGTAGTGGATAATGTACTTCTTCTTGTGGTGTAGGGTAGCCATAAGTTTAGCATTTTGATTGGAAGCATAGCAGGTGTCCTAGTTTTTGAATTATAATGTTCAGGACAGAAGGGGAGATTTTTATGTTTATCGTGTAATTCCCTTGGATACTCGAGGTCCACTTCCAGAATATACCCCTCTGGAGCATCATCAGGTACGGAGGTAACATCTATATTTGTATCAGACCATTGAAAACCGCCATGTGGTAGGTATTGTGACATTGCCCATCCATATTGATTGTTTACATCAAAGTACATGAGGTAATTCTCTGTTTAGTAGGGTCATAATTGGGGATATACCTGTTGTTTGCGTGCGCTCTTCGTTTTCCACACACTTGACTTAGACCGCCACGTATTCCTCTTTCAACAAATAAAAACATATCAACATCAGTTAGAAGTTCCAATTCTTGTTTAGTATGTTTCAACATTGCATCCCACGTATATCCAGGTAAGGTGAAATAATGTGCAGGATCTAATCCATAAGTCTCATGAGTGCTTAAGCGAATTGCTCAAATACATCAGCTAACAATAAAATGTCTGTTTTCATATATAGATCTGAATATTCGCCCAAATTCTGACATCGAAATTTTTCCCATACAAGCTTAGCTCGCATATAGCTTTTTCGAGAACATTTCTTATCTTCCAATTTATTATAGAAAGCAGTAATTGGTGGTAGAGAAGTTTCTCGGAAACGGTCATCAGAATCGATATAATCATACGGCATTATCCCTTTCTTTGTAAGAAGATTTATATGCTCTTCAGATTCGTCAGTGAATTGTGATTTGAGGATGGGAAAATCTTCTAAACCTGATGATAATCGATCTAGTGAAGAAGCCATAAATCGGAAACTATCAATGAATCGGAAATTCACACAATAATCATCATAATGTTTCGTAAGCTGATATATTTTTCCTTTGTATAGGCAGTAAATCAATCTTTCCTTCAATCCTTGTAGCGATATCTTTTATCACAAAATTAGCATCATAACCACTCAGATTGTGAAATACTACAGGGATCGTATGACTATCCTTATAATTTATGTTACAACCCTCATGAGCGGCTCCACGATAATTGTTTTCTGCTATAATATGATTATGATCTCGTACTTTTTTCTCTCCAGGTTTGAAACTTTCTTCTCTTCGCAGATATGGCAGTGGGTAGCCTTCTGAAATTCAGATTCCTGTTGCGTCGTCATATCAATATCATAAGGACATAGGAAACTATTTCAACATCTTCAGCAAATGATTCATTTCATCTGCAAACCATTCCATGCAATTAGGACCTCGATATGAACGATAAAAACTGAGAGTGTCATCATATGAACACTTTACATAGTATCCAACAGCTGCTGCTTTTGTTCTTGATAATTATTCTTTGTATTAGTAGGCTTCAAAATACTTTCCAGATCTGCATAAATAATAAGGGAACCTTCTCTCTTGTTTTTGTGATTTTTAAATTTCAGGATATTGTTTCCTATCTCAGGCATTTTGATTGCAGTTTCATTCATTTTCCCACAATCTTCCGAATGATTATCAAGTTTTTCTTGTGATCTGAAGTATCGGAGGCATCTATCACATATGAATTTCTGTCCATGTTCTCTACTCAACTGGCTCGAGACGAGAAAGGATAGGTTTTTAATCCAAACATAATGATATCGAGCTGGAGTATCATCATATCTATCTTGAATCAGGAGTAAGTT
>JACDNR010000592.1:0-38927 GCA_013421045.1 Propylea japonica
ACGTTACGGTTATTCCTGATAAACGTAGATGGGCTGATAACCGAACCGTTCTGCAGCGATTAGGCGACTTCAAATGGTTACAATTTCATGAATAACTTCTAGGTGATTTTCAAATAGCCGTTATGCTGTCTTCAGAAATCACTGATTCTCAAATCACTGTTTCGAAATTCACATTAGCCTGAAAAATTCAAATTCTAGATGACTCGGTAAATATTTTTGTGTTAGGTGTTAGTTAGAAAGTAGAATGTACTTATGTACGCAAATTGAAGTTTTAAAGGAATAATGACAATAGGAAATCAAAGCATTTCCTTGCAACTCGGTAGCTGCAGCAGTAATGGCTGGCGGTTTTTTCCAGATGAATCTCGTTCAGCTCAGGTGTATTTGTTGTTATGTTGATCGATGTTTTTTCCATTAATTTCAATCACGTGGGTCACCAAACTGTTTACGCCGTTTGCATAAACTAATAATTCTTATTTGGAATTTTAATTGTTTATTAATTCGATAGAATACAATTTCTCGTTTTACAAAATGTGTTGTCTCTTTGATAGCTTATATTGCAATATATGCGCATGAAACGCATAAGCTAAGGTCCGAAACATATTGCAACCATAAAGAAATATAGATATCTAAAATATTTATGTCAGTTCTGTGATTGAAACATTTCACAAGGTGGTCACAAATCAAACAAATAGCATTATTGCTGCACCGCTCAAAAGCACCTGCTAGGGTTTTCTTAAATTTTCTTATTATCGAATGAACGATTATAAAAAACAACTGCAATACAAATTTGATACCAATGTAGTTGTTTTAATAATCGTTCTTTTGATTTCCTGATTTTGTTGACTGTTTCGAAGCATACAATAAACAAATTGTCTCAAGCTCCATGACATAGTATGTCTGGAATAAAAAGCATGTATCTAGAATATGGAGATTCTTATTTCCAATATTCCAAGTGAATTTTTGGTGGTTCTTTTGACACTATGGCAAAAATTTCGCATGAGGCTTATTATGAGCATCTGCATGTGACAGCAAAATTTCATTTCGATTGGTTTTTTTGTCTGAGATATTGAGGCACGAAAATTTTGTATAGCTGTATATTTATGGAACACCTGTACGATTGGGCTGGTTAACGAATTTGATCTCGGCATTCGGGAACCGAACTCACACTGTAAATCTTAAGTCTCAAAGACAATCCTTCGAAAGTTAACGTGCTTACGGCCCCACGGACAGAATTGATTTGACCACGGATTCGACATCAAGGAGTCGAACCCTATCGTTTTAGAGCATTTTTGTTCAAAATTAGAAAATTACAGACATTTCGGCACAACGATATAGCACTCGTTTAAGTATAACGAGCGCTCAAAAACTCATAAACTTCTATACTATGATAACATTTGACTTTTTACCTCCAATGTCAAACGTGTAAGTACCAAACTATGTAGTTAATAAACCTTACCTTCCTCATAAATCTACAGATACCGTTAGCAAGACAATATAATATTCAGATAATTGCCATATGCAAAAAACTTATACAGCAAATTGCGAATCTTGCAGACTGGGCTTGGCGATTTTAGTTACACCAATAAACTCATTAAATATTCATCAGAGGAATGTAAATAGAAATTTATGCATGGGATACTGGCTGCCAAATTGAAACAACTTTTATGTAACCTTTCTTCATTTGAATAATGAATACCCTGTCAACAGGCCGGCCGTGTTCTTTTGGACCACTATGTAGCCGGCAGCTATGATAATATCCACGTGGTTTGCATGGAATATTTTCCATAATGTAAATAATGAACAACCCGAAAAGAGATTTTTCAGGTTATTCATGTAGAATTCTTTTTTAACATTCTTTAAGGTATTGGAAATACGTCATGTTCTAAATGGCGTACATGGTTGTTTATCAATCAGAAACATTCGTTTATTCCATATAAAGTAGTGTTTCAATATCAATTAATCATTAATGACATCGTAAATTACGTTTTTAATTATTGCTCCGAAATTGAATTCGATATTTAGGATGAAATACCGTTGTAAAATCTATGGAAGATGATAACCCTTCAGAAGGGTCCTGTAGCGGTCTAAGAAGAATAGAAGATTCGAAAAATCATCAATTGGTAGGCAGGTTTAAAAACACCCTCCTGGCCGAAGAGCCAGAATGAAGTATTTTGTATCTGAATATTGGAGTTATTTATTCAAATAATTAAGGGTTTCAATTTTGTAAAAACGGCGAGACAGGGTTTTTTCTACTGAGGTTTTTCCCTGATATCTGGTATCATACACAAACTAGTATGGTACCCCGTTTTACACTAACCTCAGCTAGAGATTTTTTTGTTTCATGTATTGCATTATGTTAGCTATCAATTCAAAAGAATATCGAGTATATACGAGTAAAAATGACGGCGCATGGAATATTTTCCATCAATGCAAATAAGGAAGGAGCCGAAAAGGGTTTTTCAGGTTGTTCAGGTAATTTTTTTAACAAACTTTGAAGTATTCAAAAAAGTTTATGTTTTAAATGACATACATGGTTGTTTATCGATCAGAAATATTCCTTCATGGCATATTAAGTAGTGTTTCAATATCAATTAATTATATTATTGACATGAATTACGAATAATAATGAGAGATGCAATACTGACAAGTTCAACAATGATTAAGTATTCGATTCGTCTTATTAAGAAAAAAACTTCAGCAGAAAAGAAATATACATGAAAATCAGCCTGTTAAATGAACAGGGAACCTTTGAAATTTGGAACTCACTGCAGTATTTTTAACAGAAATTTTTGTTCCGTTTTCAATGAAACCCTCGAAGATTCTTATAGAAAAGGTCGAATAACAGAAATGTAGCTAATAGAAAAACTTTTGTATTTACTGCTCTCGCAAAAAACATCAAGATTCCTTTGAAAAATTCTTAATTTTTTGTTTCTTAATTTTTATTTTGTACAAATAGGTTTTCTTTACAAAATTTGGTGAAATCTTACTTTTAATGTCCGGAACATAATGTGATATTTTGAACGCAAAATTTTCTTTTCATTCAAAAACACCCTGATTTTCAATCGAAAAACCCAAGTTAAAATATCAGAGTTTTAAAAAACTGTCAGATTTTTATTCGTTGAACTTCTCATTTCTCATAGTATAAAAATACTTTTCTTTAATGTATCAGAAAATGCAGTGAACTACTGCTGTGAAACTATATGTCACATTCTGTAAATTGGCAGCCGAAAACATTCCAAATGCACAAATTTAGGCTCAAAATATGATATTTGAGTATAAATTTATTCATTTAAAAAACATATTTTCTTTGCCAACTTTCAGAATGTTACTTCCAGTTTAGCAGCTGTAGCAAAATTCTTGGTACTTCCTGAAAACATTTACCATAGCATGTATATTTTTATACTATAAAAAAGAAATTGCAAAACGAAAAGTGCCCATAGACTTTTTCAAAAATGCTAAGAATGCTATAGAAGGTGCAAAATGAATTTTTGAATAAAAAATAATAACAGTCTGTTTGATATAAAAAGGTTGATCTTTACCTAATTCTGTGAAGAATTCATTTTAAAATGATAAAAATAGAGAACCAACACTCGGTTTTTTGAATTTTTCCAATTAATTTGGGGAATGTGAAAAAAGTTTAAAACCAAAAATTTGTAGGTCTTTTTATTAGCTACAACTTTGCCATCTAAAATTTTTTCTATAGGACTTATAGACTCCACTGAGGAATTTTTTTTCTTTTGATTTCTGTTGTATTCTCTGATTTTTCCAATGGGTTCATCCCACTATAAATTTTTCTGTTTATTAAATTATTATCGACCCTGGTCTAGCACGGATTACCTCCATAATAATATTACAGTATATGATCTAAATGCTCATTATATTCCCCTTTTTCAGATTTTTTCAGTTCCCAAACAAGGACATTATTACCAGTAGTACCTTAGCATTTGCATGCAGAACCTCAGTGACACTGATTTATGCATAGAAGTAGCACAATTTTTATAATAATGAGAAAACGAGACTCGCTTACCGCAAAATCTGAAGCAATGATTTAAAATCATCACGTAATGAAATATGTTGAGTTCAAATAGCTTTTCAGCGTGTAACCCATTGAGTCATTATGCAAAATAAGTTTTCAGTGTTGTCGTGACATTTCGAAGGTAGGTACAGAAATAGAATTATAATTATTGAGCTCATACTAAACCTTGATTAGAAATCTTGTCGCGAAAGAGAAAAGTACAGTTTGAATATTTTCCATATGAAGTTGCGCCTCTTTGATCTTAATCATTCATTTATGTAGATGGTGATCGTATACGGATACCCTTTTTATTTCCATGGATTAAGAAGAAGTTTTATGATGATTGATTTATCGAAGGATTTTTCATCTAAGATATGTAGATATTTATTCCAGTGAATTTTCTTTGAAGAAGCTGTATAGTGAAAGTTACTAATATAACTGACATCAAATTGGGATTTATCCGCAGATTCGACCAAATATTGAGTATTTATTTCTTGAAAATTTCAAAGGTTTCCACTCCCAGTCTCTGGAGCAGAAATAGTTAAAGAATTTATTAAGATGAAGTGCTCCTGTGAAAAATTTTTGCACTAATTTTTCAGGAGTAAATTGGTTTTGAAAAAATTGTTGCCTAACAGTGAAACTGAAGGAGGAATTAAATTAAAAAGGATAATGTAACATTTGGTGTCTATATCAGACACCTTCTTCAGACAAACTTGTAAAATCTTCCGAATTGTGTGTTTTTCATTTGCAGTCTAATTGACATTGAAGGTTATCAACACGTAGAGATGTTGGTTATTTAATTCTGAAATTTCCTGATGTCATTTCTCTCTTCAATAAATCAACAAATTATCTACTTCATCTAACAAAATACATGTGGATTCCTTAATTTTCTTTCATAATTATCAGGTTCCGTTATTAGGGTGTTGTTTCCGTTCCAGTTCATCATATGATCTCCGCTATTTGAACATACATGATCAGCGATTTGTGATCTTGTAATGTCTCTATTTTTGATGTTATTCTTATGTCCCCGTTTCTTACCTCTAAAAGTCTTGATGTCTCTCTTTTATAAGATTTTTTCACATATACAGGGAGTATTGTAACACCAATTTTTCGATTTTTGTGTTTATTCATTGGTTTCTTCTGGCTAGAATGGATTATATTTCAATCGATTTCTAATTAGCACAAACTTTCGCCAAAATTTAATCGCTATATAATTATAAGATCTTTCCCTCGACCGCATTATGAATCGGGTATAAATTCTTGATTAAAATAAATTTTTTGACATAAAATGAAATTCTATGTTCGTTGAAGTTGTGACATTTTCGTGTTGCTTCTGAATACTTTATTTTCGGTTACCATGACAATTGCACATTAAAATAGCATAAATTGAATATCAAATGGGTCAATATTGTTCAATTCCGTATACTTCAAACTAACTTTTTATTTTGAGGTCGACTGGAATAGTTGATTACAAGATTTTTCTGGCGACCTCAATATGAATTGTGTACGAATTCTTGCTCGAAATACATCCTTATTTGTGCACAAGACATACATTCGACATAATAGAAATTAGAAGTGTTCCAGTAGAGTTCTAACATTACTCGTATTGCTTCTGAATGCTTTGTGTTTGGTTGCCCATGGAAATTGAACAGTAAAATAGCATAAATTCATCATAAGAGTGGTTTATTAATGTTCAATTTCGTATACATTTAATTCACCTTTTATTTAAGGTCGACGACAGACAATTTAAAGATAATTTTTTGAATTTCTGATCAGGATTGGAACTTCTCAACTAGGATTAGCAGCAATACATTGAAAACAGTATGGGAGAGCCGGATGTTTCAATAATTTATGTATATCCGCAAAATAACAACTGAAATCAGTTTGTTCGATTAAATTCATGCCATTGTTATTGCATCCTATTTTATTTAACGATGAAGTTCTCCGGTTTTCAATACTGATTTTTGTCATAACTTCCCGATAACAATAGTCATTGTTAGGATAATCCGAAGCATAATTTCGAACATTAAACATGTTTGCGAATAATCAATTAGATTTCATCATTTTTGAACATGGGAACTACTGGTGGATAAGCATATCCAGGTGTGTCAAACAAACCGATAAAAATTAAAATTTCCTCATTGTTCATAAAGATCAATTCCTGCTATTTACTTCAATAACATTGCTTTATTGTAAGAAATGGAGCAGTGGAGATAAGTCATTCTTAAAATTTCTGAAATATAATTTTAAAATGAGATTTAACAATTTTTGACTCAAAGAATGTGCTCCAGAAATATCATCCAATCAAAATTCATCAAATAAAATGCTGGTCCTTCAAGTACCAAAAGTGCATCGGTTTTATAAATATTGTGGTGATTCACCAAGTGCTCCATTTCTGTGGAATGGCTGCTATTCGTAAACAATAATTGAGTATCTTTCTTTTTCTCCCAATTTAGATTTGTTGAACTCAATTAAATCTCCAATTCATCGTCAAGTTGATACTGTTCATGAACATAAATCGTTTCAGGGTATAATATCTCAACAGTTTTTTTTCCGAATTTATCACATTTGAACTTTTTTATATAACGAATAGCATACCATTGAAGTTGACAAAATTTCGTTGTATTGTTGGACTTCTTCTGTTATGTTTTTTCGAATGGGAATACTTGATTTTTGTGCCATTTTGCGAAAGATTAATCTTTTTTTATTTCAAATATATGTAACATTATATGGTTTGTATCAATATGAGTATAGAAAATGGTCAAAAACCTATTTTCATCTGAGTCTCAATATTTTCTATGGTTTCAACTATCGAAGAGCACAGAAAAATTAGCATCGTATAATTACCACAATCCCTTTCTAGTAGTTTTTTCATTTTAATGCTCTTCACTCAATTTTTCCAAGATCGAAGATTAATGAACTGCTGTTAAAACTTCAACAATTATTCTCAAAACAAGGGCGTAGCCAGGGGGGGGGTTTTGGGGGTTCAAACCCCCCCCGAAATGTTTCAGAGTTATTTTTTGTTGCAAAAATAACTCACATAAACCAAGTTATCTCCGAAAATCTAGTTAAAATTATTCATATTACTATGAATTCTTGAAAACAACAAATACTTGCTACAGAAAGCGACCCTCACAATTCCCGGCACCTACAAAGTCAATTGCCAAAATGTCAAAACCCCCCCGAAATTAATTCCTGGCTACGCCCTTGTCTCAAAATAAGTTGCTCGAGAAATATGATCCATTCATAATTCATTGAATGAAATGTTGGTCTTTCAAGTACCAAAAGTGCATCGGTTTATAACTATTGTAGTGATTCACCAAGTGCTCCATTTCTGTGGAATGGTCGCTATTCGTAAACAATAGTTGAGAATCTTTCTTTTTCTCCCAATTTAGATTTGTTGAACTCAATTAAATCTCCAATTCATCGTCAAGTTGATGCTGTTCATAAAACGCCTGAACAAATCGTTTCAGAGTATAATATCTCACAGTTTCTATCCGAATTTATCACTTTTGAACTTTCTTTCTTTTCTATATAACAAATAGCATACAATTGAAATAAAGTTGACAAAAATTTTCATTGTAATGTTGGACTTCTTCTGAAGCAAAAATCGAAATGGAATTGACAAAAAATGCTGTACAATTGACCTAGAAACTAATTGTGTATGGAAATGATGTATAGTTGTGCTGACAACTATGATTAAGGAGCGAATGAAAAATATTAATAATTCATTCAACTCACGTTGATCTAAATTTCGACATTATTAAGCTTGTCCAAAGTAGTCACAAAATTCGGTGAACGATGGTCAAGACTTTCGAGGTCAAAGGTTACGAGGACTGGTTTTATATATCGTTTTGTTTTTGGTTTTAAATGTCATCTAGAAATCTTAGAAGAATGCCAAGGTCAAACGCGCGAAAAATCTTATGGTATTTATGTTACACATTCTCTTCTCTTCGGTGTACGATTTATTCATTTCAATTACCACAAATGGAAACATTCTACTGATGACGAATCAGTGGTCAAATTCAATTCTGTCGATACACGGTAACTTTTGAGAGGATTGTCCTAAAGACTCGAAATTTTCAGTTTACCTATAGTCCGTTCACGAAAGGTTGAACCGTCGGTTGGCCATGAAAATTTGGCATATTCCACTGTGTATATTAAAATTTTAGGTTATAATGTTTATTTTCTTGTCAGATTGATACGCAATGTTGTCAATATTGCGTAGAGTTCTCTGTTAACTCGCAGGCTCGTCGCACGAAGCCGGGTACATTCGGCAACGTTGACTTTATTTTACGTTATGACAGCAAATACTGCCAACTTCAGATAAATAAACAAACACCTACTATGCGCTCAAACTTTCGTGAAAGGACTATAGGTTGAATTTTTGACATCCACGGTTAAGTTCGTTAACCAGCAAATTGCACAGGAAATCAATAGACAGAACAAAACCGATCGAAATGAAATTTTCCAGCTACATGCAAAATAAGAGGCCTCATACGGATTTTGTGGCCATAATGTTGACAGAAACCTAAAAAATTCAATATTGATAAAAAAATCCTTATACAGGGTGTTTCTGAATTGCTGTGAAAGTATTAAGGGTATGATGCCTCAGAATATTTTATGGAAGAAAGTTTCCATAAATGTAGTTCCGGAAATGCATTGTTCCCAAGATACAGGGTGTTGAAATTTTACTCAAAAACTGACTGAAAAAGTGGTACGCCACTGAGATATTTTGAAGTTACAATTATTTTGAATTATTCGTTCAATTTATGACGAAAAATCTCTCAAGCGTTTTTTTTCGTGTGGGGCTCCGTTTTTATGTAAAGAAATAAAACATCTTGACGTAGAATCTCTACTACATAATGTGTTGAAATAACGACAAACACGCGTTATGTATAATTTTCTTGAATAAAAAGGGCACCCCACACGAAAAAAAAAGAGAAGAGATTTTCTTATCACAAATTGAACGGAGAATTCGAAAATAATTGTTAGAAATATCTCAGCGGCGTACTACTTTTTCAGTCAGTTTTTTGGGTAAAACTACATTTATGGAAACTTTATTTCATAGAATATTCTGAGAAATCATCCCCTTAAATCTTTCGCATCAATTCAGAAACACCCTGTATTTCTATAGCAAAATATCCGATTAGAGGGAAATTTAGAAGTATAGGTACTTCCATGTTCATCCAAAATTTCAAGGGGATGGCATAATCAGAACCATATAATCTATTTATTTATAAATTCGATCGATCTGAAATATTGCAGTAAAATATTAAATACAGTCATAGAAAAGTCTGTGGTCATAAGATTCTGATACCATGAAAATACTTTCAATTGGAATAAAATTGAGTTTAAGGACGTAACTAGGCGAAGTGAAAGAATGAACATGCGAATTTCTAAAGTATTGTGAAATCAGAATCATATAATTTCGATGATTTTTAGTTGTAGATTTCTTACATATATAACTTTCAAATAATTTCCGGTACCTATAATTCCGATCACGCTGAGATTTTTCATCAATATACAGTGGAACTTCTCTATAACGAACGTCTGTTTAACGAATTTCTCTGTATAACGAATTTCGTACGAGACATTGCATCTTGAATCCAAATTTCACGTTTAAAATACCCTATTAAACGAAGTAATTCTCTCGATAACGAAATTTCAAAGAACATCACTCTTTGAATGGGTATTGGTAAGAAGGTGTAAAGGTGGGTTTTTTCCGAATTTTTTCTGGACCTATGTAATAAATCCCGACCGTAAACTAAATCATTACGGCGGGTAGAGAGATCCTTCTGAAACAGTTTAAATACACCCCTGGCTGTTTGGTTTCAATCTAACCATTACGCTAGTGTGAAAATTTGTGTAAAATTTTCTGGAAGGAAGCGCTTAAGTTTTAATGATAAACTTAAATTTATCAGTGAAATCAACCGCGACATTGCCGACTGTAGAAACGAATTTTCTGTATAACAAATTTTTTTGCGGATTTAGCGCTTTTGTTATAGGAAAGTTCCACTGTATTTTGTATCACTCTCAAGCCTTATACAAAATTTTGAGGTGAAAGGCCTATTTCTCCACCAATGAACTTTGAAAAAATTCAGATCTAGTTTCGATCCAATCATCCTAACACCTCATTCTGGAATGGTATCCACACCACGAAGCAACCAAAAGAAATATATAGACTTACACCAGTCCACTTCCAAAGAAACAAATCCTGCTTCCGTACAGTCTGGTATCCTTCATCTTTCCACCAAAATATCAATATCCCACACAAACACACCAAAACAACAAAGGTCAAAGTCACGCTACCATATCCCGATATTTCCACATCACTCCACTTCAACCATAGATAGACTTTAACGCCTCCAAGAGCTGAAGAGGCTCAGTGTTCTCGATGCGTCCGCCACGAAAACTGATTGTAAACAACGTTGGCGATTTTTTCTAACCGAGCTAGCAGCCACTTGAGCTGGCGATATCGAAAAGCCGGCTATGCAAAATTAGACGGGAACGTCGTTCTCTGTTTCGTGTGTGTTGTGGATGTCCTCGAAATTCTATTTGATTTACGATGAGGCAAAAAACGATAGCGAACAGGCGACTGAATGGGCGAGAGCTCGGCTGGCAAGGAATAGAGTTTGGTTCAGGGTTTCTAGTTGGATTCAGATGCTAGGAGTGTTTCATTTCTATTGTTCTGTTAGTTTTGGGGAAATTTCACCGAGAGTCTGTTGGAATAACAATATCCTACAATATGAATGTGCAAGTACATACATTATATCTTCTTTCCCAGACCATGGAGAACTCTATGTGGCTCTGTGTGCTCTAGGAAGAATATCGATGACTGAAAGATGCCTGTAAAAAGTTGTGCATTTGTCTCAAGGAGCAACATTGGTGTTGAAACATCATTCAGATAGAAACTGAAGCAAAGTAACTGAACTACAACCTACTTCTTTCAGCTCCTTATATAATATTCTTTATAATATATTCTTTTGAATCAAGGGCTAATACAATAAAATACATAAAAGGAAAAAACCCTTGCAAACTTCAATTCTTTGCTTTTTGGCATGGAGGACATTCTGATCCAAGTATGGCCTTCCAAGCGATGAATTTTTGTATCTTCTGTTCTTTGAAATCCGCAACAAGACCATACTGAAGGGTAATCATCCACCAAAGATGAACTCAGCATGAATTAGCATCAATTTTCATAAATCACAGGGAAAAAACTGCTATGACTTAAAACAAAATGACTTCAATTCTTTGCTCTTTGGCATGAATGACGTTCTGATCCAAGTTTGGCCTTTCAAGCGATGATTTTTTGGATCTTCTTTTTTGGAAGACCGCTACAAGATCCTACTGAAGGATAATCATCTCCCAAAGATGAACTCAGCATGGATAAGCATCAATTTTCATAAATCCTCAGGACGAAAAATTTCGTGACGGATGTTTGCACTGACAAATGAATATTTTCTAGTCTAACGAGTTTAGGTACAAAATATCTGGAAAGCGAGAGCTTGGCAGGCAGAGCTCTGAGTTCAGTTCAGGGTTTCTAGTTAGATTCAGATGCAAGCAGTGTTTTTTTTTCATTGTTCTGTTAGAAGTTTTGGGAGAAATGTCTTCAAATGTCTGCAGAAACTACAATGTTTGAGAGATTATTTGGACTGTTTCCATTATCTTGGATTGTTCTATCCAACGTTTCGGCAAGCATTCGCCAGCCGTCCAAAGGATAATCGCAAAGTTGAACTCAAAATTCACAAAATTAATACGACTAGCTTCTGACATTAGCTGTTAGGATATTGAATTTTTACAAATTCTGTGTTAGAGGTCACTGACATGATTTCTCAACTAAGATGATATGTGTAGTAGTTAAATTATGTTCGTACTTCCCTGATTCGAGTTCGTCCTCCTTAATTCAGAACGTATCATTGGTCTCCAAACAACCTTTATTTCAATGGAGGACGCACTGATCGAGTTGGCAGTTATGGTCGTGAAGGCTGCTTCCTCCAATTTCCTCCTTTTCCATCTTTCTTCCTTCGATATTATGGAAGCCTCGTTCATCTGATATTGTGGTCTTCGTTTATAACATGTTTGGATTTTTCGGTTTCTCCAAGTTGAGCTGATCTATGGTGTTCTTTGATTCTAATCTTCAGGGGGCGTTTAGTTTCCCCAATGTAGGATCTGCCGCATTCACAGGGTATTTCATAAATACATTCCTTGGTAATTCGAGTTTCGTTGAAAGGTTTCACTTTCGTGAGTTTTTTTCCTAGAAGATTCTCGATGTAGCCAGAGAACCGAAGAAAACAAGAACAGAGCCCCAACGAATAGACAATAATCCTACAAAAACAATAACCTCTGTCATACCGTATGTAAAGGGTATGTCTGAAAAGATTAGAAGGAAAAAACTCACGAAAGTTTCAACGAAAATCAAATTACCAAGGAATGTTATTATGAAATACCCTGTGTATGAGGCAGATCCTACATTGGGAAAACTAAACGCCCCCTCAAGATTAGAATCAAAGAACACCATAGATTGGTTCAACTTGGAGAAACCGAAACAAACTAGTCAAAAATGCTAGAAACGAAGATCACAATATCAGATGGAACGAGTCTTCTATAATATTAAAGGAAGAATGATGGAAAAGGAGGAAATTGAAGGAAGTAGCTTCCATGACTATAACTGCCAACCCGATCAGTGCGCCCTCAATTGAAATACTGATGTTTGGAGACCAATAATACGTTCTGAATTGAGGAGGACGAACTACCAACTTAATTTACCTACTACACATATCATCTCAGTTGAGAAATCATGTCAGTAACACAGAATTTGTAAAAATTAAATTTTTCTGACAGCTGATGTCAGAAGCTAGTTGCATTAATTTTGCTGAATTTTGAGTTCAATTTAGATTACCCTGAGGACAGCTGGCGAATGCTTGCCGAAACGTTGGATAGAACAATCCAAGATAATGGAAACAGCCCAAATGTTTTTCAACTTATGGGCCATTTTCAAGAGTTTCCCGTTCACAACTACAATGTCGATTAAAAAGATTACATCTTCTTCCGTGGCAAACTCTATGTGGCTCTGTGCATTCTAGAGAGATATTCGATGACTATCCATGTCCCAAAACACTATTTGGTAGAGCATTGCGGCATAAAAAAGAAGTTTCTATTGATTTTCATATTCCATTGTGTTGTGTCTTGTTTAATAGTGCACATATTGTAGCCTGGATGTCATATCATGCGCTTCTGCTCGCTTCTTCATATTAGTAGAATTTGAAATCATTCCAATATGAATCAACTGGAAAGTTCTTTTGAAAGAGAAAAACGAGATCACTGATTCTCTAGCTTCTAAATTTTGCAACTGTCGTTCTTCATCCGGCAGAATGAACGCAACATTTTTAGAATGTTATAACATACTCGTACATTTCCTATTACGCAAAACATCTTTATAGTGATATATCAAGATTGTCTCGAGGCTATCCAATACTCAGAACAAATTTGCCCTTTTCGAAATCATATTTGTATAATATTTAACCACAATCCGTATCATTCGGTTCACAGGATCAATCACACCGATTGCGAGATGGAAACCACATCGTTTTGAACTCACATAAAAGATCATCAAAACACCAATTACGCAAAAATCCACTTAATACAAGATAAGAACAAAATTTGCTCCAGATCTTCACCAAAATGCCTGAATGGCTCCTTTGACCATGACCTTGAAAAACCGATATAACTTCGACATAAGGTCACTACGATGTCACTTCTTTTATTTCGGTTTCTCTCAAACGGGTCTCGCTTTGCTCAGCTATCAGACCAGGCAAAATAATTGGTCTGAAAGGCGTCCTCCCAAGGTCATCCTCGGTCTCATACAAAATTACACCGCTTGGAATGCGAAATAACTTGCTTTATTTAGAATTAACAGAGCTTATGTCATCTCATCATGATTGCACTGGGGAAATGATTCCGAGATGAACTTGGGGACATTCCCAAGAAAATTCTTGATTACTGGAAGCTGCAAACCTGACCTTATAGGATGATTCAATCAGGAGCAAGTTTTGATTTTGTAATTTGAAATAACAGTAATACTTAGAATGTAAGAGGTTTCCAATGTGATTAACCGGGTAAATACTTACTATGTAGTTTGCTAATAAAATCATGTTTGATATCAGTTACTCTAACTTTCGAACAAAGGAAGCTTAAGACTTGAGATTTTCTAGGTAGGCTCGGTTACGTTCGTCAAAGAATAAAATGATAAGGGTTTTCCAATAAGAGGTGTTATTTTGATATTCAAAAAAAATGCCATTTTTCAATATAAATGATCGAATGCTCATTTTATTATAAAGAAGAAGCTATGCTGTTAATTGTGGAAAATAACATCAGGCAAATGTCCACCACGACCACGCTTACAGGACCTTATCCTTTGAATTAAAATTTCCATAACTAAATCGCAAAGGGGCTGTCCTATGTCCTCGATAGCCTCACGAATTCCATCTTTGGGATCTTGAATCGACGCTGGGCTATTGGCGTACACCTTAATTCTCTTTCACGTGACTCCAAAAGAAGAAATCGCAAGGTGTTAAATCATAACATCTCGGTGGCCACTTGTGATCACCTCTTCGAGAGATAACACGGTCCGGAAACTTTCCCGCAAAAGATCGATGGTTTTTAGTTGCTTGTGTGGCACGTTGCGTCGTTTTGTTGAAAGTAAACATTGTCCAGATCAATACTTCTCAATTTTGGCCATAAAAAATCATTAATCATCTCTCAATAGCGCAATCCATTTACCGTAACTGTTGCTCAAGTAACTTTATCAGCACTTTCGGCTACAACAGCAATATTCTCGGCTATTTTGAGCGACGTGCACAGGTTTTATTCTTCACATCACTAACTTGTCCCAACAGCTCGAAATTTCAATTATTCGAAAACTGAAATATGCAAACTTGACAATAAAAAAATAAAATCTATGGTACGAATGATGCGAACCTCTTGAAATGAAATGAAAAGCATGAAATATGAAACAAAACACATACAACATCAAATATAAAACAAACAACATAGACATGAAACTTTTTGTAGTACATTGCGTTAAAATGTTTCATTTTGTAACTTAAAGTTTAAGAAAAGCCCATAGCAGACTCGAGATTGATACCAAATATATTAATGAAAAATCTCAACACAATCGGAATTATATTCTGGATAGTGTTCAAAAAATAAAAAAAGTAAAAATAAATAATTCAAAAAAATTTATTTCTATGGTTCTGATGACGCGATCCTCTTGAAATCTTGTATAAACATTCAGTACCTATATCAATCTTCATACACAAAATAAATTTAACTCGAATCGGATATCTTGTTATGGAAATATAGAAATACTTTCAAAATTCCAATTGAATTTCTATGGATCATATAATATAATGCGATCTTCTTGAAATTTTGCATGAACAGTAAGCATATCAGTTTGCATTGACAAGTAAATTTCACTAGAATGGGATATCTTCTTATGCAAATATTAAGTTTCTTCTTTTCAATATTTCAATTGAATTTTCTATGATTCTGTTTAGACTATAGCCATTGAAGTCTGCATGAGGCTTATTATGAGCATCTTGCAAGTGGCCGCACAATTTCATTTTGATTGGTTTCGTTTTGTCTGAGATATTGAGAAAGAAATTTTGAATGATCATATTTTATGGAACACCCTGTACGATTTGGCTGGTTAGCGAACTTAGCCGAGCCATTTGAGAACCGAACTCACCCTGAAAATTTCAAGTCTAGGAATCCTATCAAAAGTGTTAACGGACGGACGGCCCCACAGACAGAATGAATTTGACCACGGATTCGTCATCAGGGAGTCGAACCTATCGTTTGAGACCATTCGAAAACTAGAGACATTCGGGCAAAACGATATATTGCACTCGTTTAAGTAAAACGAGCGTTCAAAAAATCTTCAATTCTATAGCAGTCGTAACGTAAAGAAAAATAAATAACGATCCTTACTAGGAATCATTTCTGAACCTTTTTCATCCATATCCGACATGGTAGGATCCAAATGGCCACACGCAGCAGGACCAATTCGCTAAGAACGAGTTCTGGATGAATTATATTATTTATTTATCTTGAGTTTCATTCAGCCGATTCATTACCGAGAAAAGTTATAAAACAACAACGTCACCTAATTATGCAAATTCCGCCGTTTTGCCGGCAGTGATAGCTGTGTTGCTCAAATAAAAATGACGCAATTCGATTTAATATTTACCATTCAAGGAACACATTAATATGGAATTCGTTAGACTGACCGTATGAAAGCGTAAACTTCGCTGGCTGAAATATTATGAAAACTTCGCATTTTATGTGTACCATAAAAGCTGAATTTGAATAAGCAAAACTGGAAAGAATTGAGGATTTTATATGGGCATTCTTTGGAACGACGTAATTGCCTGTTTGTTCTCTTTAGATTGTTTTTTTGTTAGAAATTGTTTGTTTTATGCTGGGATGTATTGTTTTTTCACTGTTGTTATTTTATATTGGTTGTGGTATGGAAAGCCTTGGAAAAAGATTTTATAGTTTTTCAAAATTATGTCACCGAGTTATATTTCTGTTGATCATTATGGTTTTTATTTCATATATTTTATTTGTTAGCTCTTAGTTCGGAAGACTATGTATTTGACCTTTAGAGTCTATAATTAAAATTATACTTTACGAGAAAGTAAGATTATCATTAGTAGCAGAAGAAAATGTGATTGAACATCATATACTTCTGAAAAGAATGCTAGATTATACACGTATCTTCAAATGAAGGTTTTTCGAAAAAAGGTGTTATTCTGAATAGCCCGCTATTTCCGTATATTTCAAGTTTGAAGTTGACAAGTAGAAACTACGCCATTAATGTAAACGGAACGATACACGCTCCAAGAACGCATTGAAATTATTAAAATTCACTATAACAATGGTGAACATTCGGCAGAGACGGTTCGTAAAACTCGAACATTTTTGGGTCGTCGTGAAGCACCTTGTCGGACCGCAATAATGAAATTGGTGGAAAATTTGAGCTATTGGGACAAGTTAGTGATGTGAAGAATAAAACCCGTGCACGTCGCTCAAGAACAACGTTTACTTTCAACAAGACGGCGCTACGTGCCAAAAAAGCAACGGAACCATTGATCTTTTGCCGGAAAAGTTTCCAGATCGTGTTTTCTCTCGAAAAGGTTATCACAACTGGCCATCGAGATCTTCTGATTCAACACCTTGCGACTTCTTCCTTTGCCCAGCGTCGATTCAAGACCTCAAAGGTGGAATTCGTGAGGCCATCGAGGTCATAGGGTAGTCACTTTCAAATTGGTTATGGAAAATTTCATTAAAAGGATATGGCCCTGTAAGCGACCGTCGTAGTTGTCATTTGCCTAATATCATTTCCATTATTAACGGCATAGCTTCTTCTTCATAATTAAATAAAAATCCGACCATTTTTATTGAAAAAATGGCATTTTTATTCGAATATGAAAATAACACCTCTTATTGGAAAACCCTTTATTACTTTGTACAATTTTGCTGGTTAACGAACTTAACTACGACAATTAAGAACCCCTAAAATTGCAAGTCTCTAGAACAATCCTTTCGAAAGTTATCGTGTCAATGTACTGTCTTACGGACAGGATTGAATTAACCACATCAGATTCGTCATCAGGAAGTCGAACCCTATTGTTTGAGACTACTATCGGCTCAAAATTCGAAAATAACAGACATTCTGACAGTACTCGTTTGAATCTACCGAGCGCTCAAAAGTGTTCTTCCGCCTATACATATATCAACTTAAATTTTGGAATATTATTAAACTTTTGTCAAAGGGTAGGTATTACAACTCAAAGACTCATCATGACTTCTTGATTTAATAATAATAATATTTCACAGCATCAAAGTAATTACCTACATGCTAAGTCAAAATCCTGCAGTAGTAGAAATATTCACAAATTCGTGAATTCATGAATTCATCTACTGAGTATACGGTTTTTAAATATAGAAATTCTTTCACGTTTTTCTTGAACTTTTTTGCTGTTAATGTCTTAATCTTTCTGATAATTTATTATATATTTTTGGACCTCAAAATCAACTCCTTGATGAGAAAATTCACACCTATGATGTGGTATGGTAAGATTTCCCCTATTCTTAGTGTAGATAAGGAAAGTGCTGTTAGTTGGGAATGTGCTTGGGTTGTTGTGAACATAAGCGATGAAAAATTTCTTTCATGTATCTAATTCTCCTCGATCAGATACTTCTCTGCACTACTTCAGTGCAATAATTACTCTGAGCGAAATGCGAATATATAATCTCTTCTTATTATCGAGCGTGAGAAATTCATCTGGAAATCATTACCTCTTGGTCAACTGAAACATTCCGAAACGAATGTCACTGAATTTATGTCAGGTTCTTCCTTATTACTTCCTCTAAAAATCATTAGTTTCTTCTATGCTCTGGGTTATTAATTTAATTAATGGTTATCTTAGGTTGTTTCTTTTCGAAAGCTGAATTCACATGTTGAAATTGATAATCTGAAGCGTTTCATTTTTTCCAATGAAGGAAATGAGTGAGAGTATAAGGAAAGTCAATTTGTTGATTCCTAAAGTAATCTTCTTCACCCTGATCAGATCTCGTATTCAAGGAGATCTTAGGCTCGTATTCATAGTTCGCCCTTGAGGGTGAGTGAGAGTTTGTATCGTCCTTGGCTTGAGTTGAGGTCACCTTTATGACTAGTATTCATAAGGGCGATACAAACTCTCGCTTACCCTCAAGGGCGAACTATGAATACGAGCCTAAGTTCTTCTTGAGTACGAGATCTGACCAAGCTATTCCAAGTTTGCACTTTTTTTGCTTCTCCGTTCGAAAGTGAGAGTGTTTATGGACGACAGAATCGTTGAGACAATTTCGAAGCGCACATATATTTGAGTAAATCATGTTACGCTGTTAACTTATGAACATGCGTGTAAAAATAATCAACCAACTTTTTCAGACTTCCAGCAAGAAATTTTTGTTCCTACCTCCTTATGAATTGAGTATACATTCTTGAATATATACTTACTAGCAGAAAATCTGCTGAATCCCTAAAGAACTCGCAGTAACACGACCGATACACTGTCTTGCGTTCCCTTGCAGTAAGGTGAGAGGTATCTGGTTGTATTCCGGTCATTTTCAATTCGGTTAATCAAATCAAAGTAAGACTTAAGATATATTTAAATCCACTTGTCGATTATCAAGAATATTCACAAATCAATTCGAAATATCTTCAATAGGTTAACTAAAACTTGAAAAAGTCATAAGTCACTAAGTCAGTGATATTTTCAACACCAACCTAAATCGGCAAATCGAAATTCACCGAACGGACCGATACCACATATTTTCGATTTCTCACAGCCGCCCGAGATGCCAATCATTTTGAAACGAACTTTTTTTTTATAGTTTATACGTTATTTCTAATTAAGATTTTCGTTTCACCCGATGTAACTTCACTTTTTGTTCAAATGTCAAAACACTATAAGTACTCTATGATATCCAAATACGTCAAAGAAGAAAAAGAAAAGAAAGCCTTTTATATTTTCCGAACAATTTATTTTTGAATATTTTGTTGTAAAAAACCTTGCCCTAACAATAATGAACACAACAAAAAAGAATTGTCGAATTTGGTGCAGTCGTTTAATAGATATTCTCTTTTTACAGTAACCATAGATCCTGTTTTATTAATATAGATTTTTATATCAGGGATACACTCGACATGATATGAATAAATGTCGACGTTCCAGTGGAGTTGTAATATTACTTGATTGCTTCTGAATAGGGTAAGAGCGCCAGTGAATGAACACCCACCAGTGAATGAACGCTATTTAAAAAACAATTATATTAGGTATCTGTCCAAACATTACAAACTACTATCTTCATATTGTTACGCCATCTTTGGAGAATATGCGGCATCTCTACTTTTCCCGCCAACCTGTCATTGGTGCTCATAATATTTGGTTAGAGGTAGTGCTGAGTGTTAGCCTGAGTTTTGTGAGTGATATCATTTACAATGCTCACCAGGGTATGTTTGGGGGAAAGGTTTTAGTGCATTTATATATAGCGTCACATTGTTGTGATAGTTTTATTTAATTTGATATGATTTTCAAAAAACAGATTTAATGACAATTTGTGCAGAATATAACCTATAAAATTGAAATTAATGTTGTTCATTATGTTGGTTTCCAAATATCAGCATAATCCAGTGAATGAACAGGGTGTTCATTCACTAGATTTCGGAAATTTTGTTTCGGTCTTTGTCCAATACATTATTCAATGGCTCCTGAAGTCGACATTTTCTTTTTCTGCCTGCAGATGTGCTCAAATGAACCCGTATCCAATGAATGAACGGGGTGTAAAATGTTGAATAGCACCTTGTTCATTCACTAGATAAGGGATCCAGTTAAGGAACAGCACATTTTCATGAAATGTTCTGATCAATTATGGGAAAATAGATTAAATGAAACAAGTTTTTCTTCTCGTTAGGCGACATCAAGTCATGAAAAACCATACCAACGGTTCCGGTATTCAGAAGACCAATTGAAAGAAGCTGTAAATGCTATTCGTACTGGCTCAATAACATTAAATGCGGCCCACAAAGCTTATGGATTCCAAAGAGTACCCTCCATAATAAAATAAAAGAAAAGGTACCACTAGATCGGAAAATGGGCCCGACAACATATTATTTGACTGCAGAAGAGGAAAAACAAATAGAGCAGTGGATCCTGCACAATTCTAAGTTGGATTTCCTTTACATCCAAATGATGTTAAGGATTCAGTTCAACGTGTTGAAAGCGGGTAATAGAGACAATCCTTTTAAAGATTCTAGACCAGGAGTTAAATGGTTCAAACTATTTTTGAAGCGTCATAGAGAAATAGTATTAAAAAATGCGGAAGTAATAACTAAATCCAGAGCTTCGGTAAGCGAAAAAACATCAGAGAATGGTTTAGTGAACTTCAGAATTATTTAACAGAAAACGAATGTCTTGACATGATGAATGATCCGAAAAGAATAATAATTGTGATGAACCGGCGTGCAAACATGCCCGAAAAGTGGGAAGGTTCTAGGTTCAAAATCACTTAAGAATTTTATGAAGTAGTGAGCGGATCGGAAAAAGAAAGCATAACTGTGCTTTGCACTTATAACGCAAGTGTAAAGTCTACCACCAATGGTCATTTTTCCCTACAAAAGATTGCCAACTCACATAAAAACAATATGCCATCTAATGGGCCGTAGGGAGATCGGATTCAGGTTGATGGTGTCTAGTACATTCTATGAATATGTGCAAACGTGGTTCATCCATGGTTGCTGGATAATAATGTGGAATTTCCTGTGATACTATTCCTCGACGGGCATAAGAGTCATTTAAGTATTGAATTAGCGGATTTTTGCAGGGACAAAAAATTCATGTATTGCCTTCCTCCAACGCAACGCACATAATTCAGCCATGTGACGTGACTATTTTAAACCATTAAAATCGTATTGGAAATCCGAATGTCGGAAACAGAAATGAAAATCCAAACGTGCCCATAACAAATAATTTCACTAATGTTTTCAGTAAAGCATTTGATAAGGTATCTAGGGAGGTCATCAGAAAGCTTCCGAAATTTGCGGACTTTTCCATTAAATGCTGATGCTATAGATTATTCCAAATGCATATCTAGTCGTAATGATACTGAAAAATCTATTATATCAGAAAATCATTGTGTACAAGACTTCAAACTTGCTAAAATAGTTTTTGAGGAAATCATATGTCTAGAAAAATATCAATAGAAGGGAAACTGACTTTAAGACTATATACAATAAGTTGAATGAGAAAATTAATTCAGAAGGAGCAGAAAAGGAATTGACTGTTGAAAATAGTATGCCTGAAAGAGAACGCAAGTTGACGATGATTTGTTTACATAAAAAGTATGTCAATGGAAATTGACGGTAGCATCTTTAATAATGATGGGAAACAACTATGATGGAGGACAATATTCTTGGCTGTGATTTGTATGCTGAAAAAAATAGCCCAAACAAATTACCATTTTGCAGGATATCATAATTTAGTTTTCAATAGTTTGATTCAATCAGTTTACAAACCCATTATCCCTCATTTTCCCCTATCAAATTGAAATGTTCATTCACTGGTTGAAAGCATTTCATTTTTTGGAACGTGATGTTCATTCACTAGGATTTACAGAATTTTGACTTTTGTTCAAAATATTTCAGAGCAGGTGTATATTATATAAGTCCTTTCTGAATTATTACGATGTGGCTATTTGAGGTATCTGGACGAAAGAAACAAGGGTCCTTAATTTAACACACATTTTTCAGAATGCTTGAATTATAACGGATGTTCTTAAGTGTTCATTCATTGGCGCTTTCACCTACTTTATGTTTGTTTTTCCATGACAAATGCACATTAAAATAGAAGAAATTGAGCAGAAAATGGATAATAATTGATCGATTTCTTGTACGTTTACTGAGCTTTTATTTTGAGGTCGACGAACATTTTATCTATCTTTGGAATTCTATATTAATAATAATACTGTCAAAAGCACTTGAGTATACCTCCGAAATTGAAGAGATGTCATCATTCACACTTTCACAACGAATTATCCTCTATATTCAATATTATCTCCGTTTCAATCTTTTATATGCATTTTCATGAAACGGGCGTGCCTATAAAAAATGTGAATATTATTAATTTCTAGAGTTTCATATTAATACTGGACCCGGAATTTTATCAGCATTTTTGTACTGACGATCGTTTGCGGTAGGTATATGAATTTCTATTCTACTACTACAAGGTGTATATTTGAATATTTGGGCGACATTGAAAGAGAGAAATCCGACTTCAGGCAAATATGTATATTTTGTACCTACTCAATTTGGTATTGCAATGCTTTGGTATTCATATATTCAGTGTTGGATTCAGAATTATACAAATATTCATCTAGGAGTGACGATTAGACTTTGCACTCAGGAAAACCAAATAAATAATTCATCTCTATACGTGAAGTTAAGGGTGTTTCAATAAGAACGCAGATTCAAGAATTGGAGCCATGTTCGACAGTCATGTCACATGTTATGACGTAACATAACGTAAATTTTTTACCGGCTTACATATTTTATCGATGTGAAGAAGGGATGGAAACTTTCTCAATAAAAATTTAAAAAAAAGCCCTGAGCAGTAGCTCGTTCTTTGGTGAAGCAATAGGACTATTACCTCAAAATTTTATATGGGATTTGAGATGATAACAAATGTATAAAGAGAAATCCCAGCACAGCCATAATTATATTCTGAAAATTATTCAAAGAATGAAATATGTAAAAAATAAATAATTACAAACATTTTATTCTATCGTCTGATGATGCGATCCCGAGTGCGATCCCCCCCCCCTTCTTTTGCATGAACATTCAGTATATCAGTTTTGATTCACAAAATAATTTCACTAGAATCGGATATCGAGTCATGAAATATAAAGATTTTTCTTTTCAATATTCCAATGGTATTTTCCATGGTTCTGTTAAAACTATGAAAACGATATTTTCGATGAACATTTAGAATATCGATCTCCATTGACGAAAAAAACGTTCACTCAATCGGATATCTTTTCATGTGAATATGAAGTTTCTCTTTTTCAATATTCCAATTGAATTTTCTATGGTTCTGTTCACACAATGGCCCAAAATTTCGGATGAGGCTTGAATCAGCATCTTCCATTTGGCGGTAACATTTCATTCGATTGGTTTCGTATTTTCTGAAATATTGCGGAACAAACTGTTGAATGGCCATATTTTATGGAACACCCTGTACGATTTGGCTTGCTCTACCGCAGTCCCTTCGAAAATTATTGTGCTAACGGCCGGGCGGCCCCATGGACAGATTTGAGATTGGCCACGAATTTGTCATCAGGGAGTCTAACCCTATCGTTTGAGACCGTTTTCGACTCAAATTCGAAAATTACAGACATTTGGGCGAAACGATATATGCGCACACGTTTAAGTAGAACGAGCGCTTAAAAAACTAGTACAAAAACAAATTTGTCTTATTTTTCATGAAACGGTTGACTGAAGTAAATAGTAATATCGTAAGATATTTATTGAACAGAAGTATTCGTAAAGGTACTACGTTTAAGTAGAACGAGGGCTCAAAAAGAAAACAGATCTTCAATGTTTCAAAGGAGCTGGTTCCAACAAGGAATGTGTGAAAGAGCGTAACAAGGGAATTCTTGTCATTCCGACGCTTGTTCTCCGGACGTCTAAAATCACCGCACACCGGTATTAAAGAGGCGTCTCAGACAATTTCCGTCCATTGATATTATTTGCCGCCTCCAACGTTTTAAATAGTTCACTATGGTATTTCCACTAGAGACTTCAGTCGACGTTAAATCGCGGTTACAATATTTAAATATGCACTGTTGGCTTTGCTGGGTAGTTTTTTAGCACAAATGTATACATGGATTCCAATTTGTAGGAACCTGCAGTTTGTATTCTATAAAGTGTAACAAAATAAGAGTGTGTTTTTTTATGGAATTATGGTACCGCTAAAACTAAATGCATCATTCACTTCATCGAAACAAACACTGCAGGTTCATACAAACTTGAATCCATGCAAATTTGAGCTACAAATCTACACACTTTCCCTGTACAAATTCTTGATGGGGTTGGAACCCTCTCCAGGGGGTTACAAGTAGAAATAAGCTTTTTATCCTAGATCATGTACCCATATCATCAAAAATTGACCTGTCTGTGTGTTTTCACCTCGGTTTTCACAAATTATAGTTGAGTTTTGTGGGTGGGCATTTTTAAATGAGATACTCTGTACCTACACAAAATGGCTTTCATAATATTTAGGACTCGATTTTGGAAGAAGATTTTTAAATATTTGGTGTGCAAGGATTGGATAATAAATAAAAAAAATGTATTCAATTGTGAAAAACAGACAGACAATTCTGAATTTTAAATTAATATTTCGTGAATTGTCAACACTAGTAGTCGGGTCTAATTTTTATATTGTATCTTCTCAATAATAGGCGTTTTCGGAACTCACTCAGGGTAACTAACTCGATCCATTGGGCACGTGACAGACCTACTCGAGTCACGGACCCGGTTCTAAGTTTACGAACACATCAGGTTAGGATTTGCAGTGTCAGACGTATCAATAACATAACCAAATATTTTATGGATTGCGTTTTTCAGTCCCAGTTTATTTTCGGTTTATCTATTGCTCTGCTAGCGAGTCTGCTAGTATTGGCTTTTGTAAAATATTTTTTATAATTTCTGGCGTGTTTTATGTTACTTTTGAATACCTTGTTAAGAAGTAGACAATTTATTTTCCCAGTTCCAGTTTATTTAATGATTGTCACTAGTTTTGCTTGGATTTATTGGCTACTGTAAAATCTTTTTTATAGTTTTCTGGTGTGCCCTGGCAGGTTCAATGTTATCTTTGAGTACCTATGTGGAAGAAGAAGTAAAGAATGCTTTAACCTTAACGCAGAGATCTGCACACAAAGTTACGAAGAAGTTTTTTCACATTATTTTCTCGGCTCATGAACACAGGAACAAACACTTTCACACTGAGCCAAATTATCTTCTCTTTCTATAATTTTTTGAATAGAATATATGAAATTACTTAGAAAAGAGTAGAAGACTTATTCCCGCCTTTTCCAAATACAAATTTGAACTGCAGTGAGCATGCGGTGACTCTACAACCCTGCTCTCGTGTAGGGTTACGATAGATCAACCTGAGTCAGTGATCTAGTTAATAGCACCGTACTTTCCGAATACGGGTTGGATGTTTGGGTTGGGTAAACGAACGCGAAGGTTAGGGATCGAGTTAACCCGAGTAAGTATCCGAAAACGCCTAATACTACAAATTCTTATGTCAAATTTGGTGGAAATGATGAGGTAATGTATAATGTAAGAAATATTTGCATGTGTATTTTAAAATTATTCATGATTGAAGGAATCGTTGTCGTGAAAATATATTTGTTTATCATAATTTCAAGGGTACTTAGGAATGAGCATTTTCATGCATAATTTCACAGCGTTTTCATTATAGGGCGAATGTAATTAGCTTGAAAGCAAAGTGGAATACGATGCTGAATAATTTCTTTCATTTTTGGCAACCCCGTGCTCTAATTTGGAGATTTTTGCATAAAATGAATAGGATAGCACTCGACCTAATCGCATGCCAGTACAGGTTGTATGTCCTAATGAATATTTTAAATTGGTTGAATTATGAGGGGCGATATCATTCCGAAATTCTGCTGATAAGAATTTTTCCATTTGATGAGGCATAATGAAAACCCCGCTTTTCATTTCGAATATTTTCTATGCGCTTCTTTCATTCTCGTAAATCTTTATGGATTGATGATTTTTGAGCGCTCATTCTACTTAAACGAGTGCTTTATCGTTTGGCCCAAATGTCTATAATTTTCGAATTTTATGCCAAAATGGTCTTGAACGATTATGTTTGACTCAACTAATGAATGAATCCGTGGTCAAAATCAATTCTGTCAGTGAGGTCGTCTGCCACGTTTGATTGCGTTAACCAGCAAAACCGTATAGGGTGCACCATCAAATATAGTCATTCAAAATTTTTATGCCTCAGTATCTCAGACAGATCCAAAAAAATTCTTATAACTTATCCTCTAAAATGCACTGTGGTGTCGAAATTGAAAAAAAACGTGTTTTGCGAGTATCTCCGGAACTTTTTATCCTACAGAAAACATATATCATATTATTTTGTTCATAATAAGTCATGTTATTCGCGGATACAGTTTCGACTGGTGAATGTTGATTAAGGTTTTAAAGGAGTAGTGGATGCATTACCCTAACTTTTAAGCTAATGAACAAAGTACGCCCATTTGAATCATCAATGTTTTCTACACAAAAAGGTTTTTTCTGGCCTCACGATCGAAAGTCCACCGTTTTCACGAATTAACTTTATGTTGAAAAACTGTCAATTTTTTGACTTTTACAAAAGAAGTTAAAAAACTATGTATTTTAAAAAGTTGTGTTTCAGAATGAAGATTGCTTTGAAAGATTATTTGGGCTGTTTTTATTAGTAACTAGTCCAATATGCTATGAACGAAGACCACAATATCAGATGAAACGAGCTTCCATGATATCAAAGGAAGAAAGGTGGAAAAGGAGGAAATTGAAGGAAGCAGCCTTCATGACTCGCTTCATGACTATAACTGCGAATCCGAACAATGTGCCCTCCATTGAAATAAGAGATGTTTGGAGACCAATAATACGTTCTGAATTGAGGAGGATGAACTCGAATCAGGGAAGTCACAACCTAATTTAACTACTAGATATATCACCTTAGTTGAGAAATCATCTCTAACACAGAATTTGTAAAAATTCAATTTTCTGACAGCTAATGTCAGAAGCTAATCGCATTAATTCTGTTGAATTTAAGGTTCAATTTTGCTATAACCCTGAAGACGGCTGGCGAATTCTTGCCGAAACGTTTTATAGAACAATCCAAGTTAATGGAAACACCCCAAATAATCTTTCCACTAATGACCCATTATCAAGAATTTTGTGTTCACAATTAGAAAATTGCTTTTTCTCGAAAACGGTCCAATTCAGAGCGTTTGACTGGGAGTCATTGAATTGTGTAGAAATTAGTGGCGGTTCTCAAAAACCATACTTTTTCACTAGCGTGGTCAGGGGAAAACCAGCCACTTACTAGCAAAATTTTAACTCTTATTATTGGAACTTAGGAAGAAAATCCGCAAAAAACAAAACTCATTATGACCAGACAATTATCACGAAAGCTGTTTTTTGCACAAGAAACGTTCTGAAGGTTTTCGCAAAAAACGATCTGTTTTTCTTTCCCGTTTTTCGAAAACGCTGCAATATAGAGGGTGAGTGGAAAGAACCTTTTGTTCATGTTTTCAGACGAGCTATACCATCCTAAAGTTTGTCGCACTTATTCACCATATGACTTGAAAGCGAGATGAAATATATATATATTCTTTTGAATTGAGAGATAACAAAATACAAAACATGCAAAAAAGTCCCTAGCTGAGGTTGGTCCAAAACGGGGTACCATACCTAGTCTGTGTATGATACCTGGGCTCAGGGAAAACCTCAGTAGAGGAAACTCCGTCTCGCCGTTTTTGCAAAATTGAAACTTAAAACAATTCGAATAATACCTTCAATATTTAGACACAAAACACATAATTCATGCTCCTGGGCCAGGAGGTTGTTTCAAACCAGGTCTGGCATCCAAGTGATGATTTTTCGAATCTCTGTTCTTCTAAGAGCGCTACAGGGCCTATTGAAGGGTAATCATCTGCCTTAGATTTAACTAGTGGTATTTCATCCTAAACATTGAATTCAATTTGGAATAATGATAAAAAACGTGTGACAACTTATGTCGAAAATGAAGATAGAATAAAGTATTTCGACAAATAAGAAAAATACCCTGAAAGAATTTTTCAAAAAATTACCTTTCGATAATTCCATTTCGCAAACTCAACAAGTCAAACCACAAACTCACATCGAAAAAAAAACAAAGTAAATCCCTCTTGACGAGAACCCGACAGCGACGTCGCCGACCTACGAGCACCTGGACGCTCGTCGGCTATTTATCAAGATTCGCACAGCGCGTCGCGACGTCAGCATTCCTTTTCGCCGAAAACGACCAAAACAACCCCGCAGATGCGAACCGACTGCGGTCTTTGACAGACCGATTCTGTGTTCTGTGCTCTGTCTGTGGGCACTCACTGTTAGATCGAAACGGCATCAGACTTCGGCCGATCTTCGAGCACTTTCTCTTGAAGTTGAGTCTTGAAGGCGCACAAAAACTTGCAACCTGAACCGATCATATTCTTACCATATGGTCGCAGTGGCGCCGGAACCTTTGATGGTCCCGGGATCCTACAATCCTACGTTCTACATTGGATGATGAATGAGTTCCTGTCAACCAGGTCGTTTCCTCTTCCTTGTAGTGGTTTTCTTTTATTGTTTTTAGATGCTCTTTGAGAGGTTCTTTTCTTTTGATGATTCCGCAGAGGGATGTAGATGTACAAAAATGGGTTGAGGAATTGATTGATTGATTGACTCATCTAGCAATCAGGTACAAGGTATAATAAGATAATCGGTCAGAATATTCACTTTTAGAGTACAATCATAATATGGACCAGTGCTGAAGCCTTTTAAAATACAGAGGAACTTCCCTATCGCTAACGTTTGTATAACGAATTTCGACAAAACATTGCACATTGAATCCAAATTCCATGTTGAAAACACCCTCTAAAACTAAGTAAATTCTCTCTATAACCAAATATTCAAAGAACAAGAACATCACTCTTTGAATGGGTATGGTAAAAATGTATAAGGTTGAGTTTTGCAATAATTATCCATAATACCCATAATAAATCCCGACCATAAACTAAACCATTACGGCGTGCAGGTAGATCTTTCAGAAACGTGGATTCAGCTGAGAATGTTGATATTGACGATTACTTGAATGATTTCGTTAATGTCAATGTAAATATTGTAACAAACTTCCAACTGACAGGGACATGTTAAACAGTGTCAAATGCGGTGTTCGAGATACTACGATAGCAGTGATGATACCGACAGCGTTGATTTGAGGGGAAACCGTCGAAAAAACCAAATCGTGAAGAGGTACTTCTAGCCTTTAGAACGTGTCGTCTCGCTTCCCGGTCCATGAAGGGGTTCCAAAAAAAAAATTCAATGTTTTTCAACCACTCAGACAGAAATTACGAATAATTTGCCCAAATAATCGTGAATAGCTATGAAATGTATACGTAATTACATAAAATTCCTATAAGCTTTTAGGAATGCAATTACACACCTTTGTGAGTATGTATGTGAATTCACAATAAAAATGCAATTGCTTGTTTCGATACTCGATACTGTAAAAAAACTTCCGTATTAGAAAGAAATTTTTTTCGGATTTAGAAATTCGTATAGGGAAGTTCCACTGTAGTTGAAATCGAAAATAATTATAGTAGAATGAAGTCTGAAAAGCAGAGAGCACAACCGCCTTTGATAGTCGGGATCTTACATTCTACATCAGAAGATCTATACATATAGTGGCAGTTTCTGTAGGGCTGACTTAGCCATATGGACAAAAATTTAAATAAATAATAATACATTCTACATCGTGTTGAATGGAGTTCCGTCGCCTCGATCTTCCTTGTCGGTTTCTTAATTTTTTAATTGTTTTTCGAAGCTCGTTTCAGATATTCAAAATCGGCTAACGCAGTGTATTGACACTAGTAGACACTATTTACTAGATATGCTCTTTGAAACTGTCTAATCAGTAACTTTGTTGTATTGATGATGAAAAAATAGTTAATTCGATATTTTTGTTTAAACTGAATTTCTAAATATAAAGTTCCTCTGCCACACTTGTACTATGGAAGAGTTTATATCAGATATCCCCATGAATTTCAGGTTATTGCTTAGGTTCGATATATTTGATCTTCATCAGAATTTCTACGAAATCTGGTACTCTGTACCGCCTGCTTCATATACCGACTATCACTAATATTTTTCACATCACGACCAGTGGTTTGTTAACAATTCATTAATCTGATAAACAAAATTAATTCACGGAAATATTGAATTACAGAACAGCCAGAGGAAAGGAGCAGAGCAACGAAATTGTATTTGACCATGACCACCATTCACTATCAGAGAGTTTTAACTGATTGAATACATTTTTGATGGAAAGTTGTTAACTGATTTAGGTGAAATTGGAACGTTTGTTTTCAGAAAATATAACCTGTAATTCTGAATAAGTTTTTCATCTGTATTTCACTCCTGAAAAAATGCTTTACTTGCGGTAATTTCGGAGAAATGATTTATCCGACACTGAAGAATCGGTCATGAAAACTGTACCGAGAGCCTCATTTTGCAAAATTTTGAAAATGATTTGCCGAAAAAAAAACTTTTCGACTGTATATATATTCTTTTGAATTCAGAGCTAACACAAATACAATACATGAAACAAAAAAGTCATTAGCTAGGTTGGTGCGAAACGGAATACCATACTATTGTGGCGTATGATATCAGAGCACAGGGAAAAACCTCAGTAAAAAAAAGAAAACAAAGAAGTCCCTAGCTGACGTTGTTACAAAACGGGGGTACCATACTTTCTGGCGTATGATACCAGGCACAGGGAAAAAACCTCAGTAGAAAATCCCTGCCTCGCCGTTTTTACAGAATTGAAACTAAAATTATTCACCGACCTTCAGTATTTAGATACAAAATACTGTAACTCGAGCTATGGGATAAGGTAGAATGGAAAACAATACATTGCTCAAAACTTCAAATTGATACCGTCAAATGGTGTACAGATAGGTGACGGCGTGGAGTATACGGGTCAAAAACCAAGTGAACACTATCGTGAGGTCCTTATTCGAGTGTTTTTCAGGCAGTAATACTTGCAATCGAACGCATATATAGAAACCTGTAAAAAAACTATCAGGAGTGTGACCATATTGAACTATTCTGATGTCAATCTGCTATTTAAGCACTGAACTGCTATATCATCTACTATGTGCATAATATGGGAATGCCAAAGAAAACTCAAAGAAGAAGACAAAAACAACTAGGTCTCTTTAATGTAGGTGCCTAGTCAGGAACTGGAGGACAAGAAGAGGCTAACACACTAGCTCAATAAGAAAATCATATCAATATGTGCTTACTGGCCTATAACCTTTCTTTGGTATAGGCGAATGAACGCATAAGAAATGAAATTTTTTGAGAGAAAAAAGAAATTGAAAGAGAAGCACTCTAAGGAATATCTGGACATTGCGAGCCTGCGCAAAAAATTTCTTGGACAGAAGAGTAATGGGAGTAACGCGAATCCAGACTCCTTGAAGACCTTTCAAATACTGGAGTTCCTTGGGCTCTAGAATTATTATTGGGCACCACAGACCTTAAGGTCGCCTAACAATTCACAATTTACAGCTGAACTTGAAGTGAAACCAATTCGTTATAATTGTTGGCGTTTGCGTATGGGTACAGTATATTTCATCTGGTTTATTATAAACCATCACTTCTTGATATCACCACACCACAGCCTTCCATTCAAAGTTCCATTGATTCTTATAATTCTTTATCATCACATAAAATAATAACAGGAACTAAATCATCGAATGTGCTCGACGTATTTAACATGATAAATTTAATATTTACGATGCAGTGGCAATATCAAGTCCTCGTACACCTATAAATAATATGTAATTACGTTATCAGCTCCCATGATTATCCGAAAGTCCTCAAATAAATTATATTAACCATTCTCTGCCTCCAATAATTTAATTTCACTGAAATGTAGGAACGGTAAGACGAAATGAGAGACTGACCACGCCCACACTGTAATTTTTAACCGGTCTTTTAATTATCTACTTCTTGTTGAGTGTTTACATAAGGGAAGGAGGACATTCCCAATTTTAAGTTAGGGATCGTAAAATTGATGAGAAAACTAGTGTTCTTCAGGTAAGGACGTTGAACGAAGCCATGTATGTATTTGCTTTGTTTTAAACAAACTATTGCCAAGAGTATTTGAAGATAGAAACTTAGTTGAGAGATGTCACCTCATAAATAAATAATGATTATTTAATAATTAATAATTCATATAGAATACAAGAGATGTGGCCCTGAAACTAATTAATTTCTTTGAAATTATACATATATTGATTTTTCAGTTTTCTACAAGAAAAATAAGAAAAGAGGTCTTTAAGTCAGAGCTATAGGTAGCGCACTGATTCATATTGGAAAAACGATTTTACAAATTAAATATCCTGGGAACTAGTTTTTGAGCGCTTGTTCTACATGAACGAGTGCTATATCGTTTTGCCAAAATGTCAGTAATTCGAATTTTGATCCGAAAATGTTCTCAAACGACACCGTTTCACTCCTGATAACGATCCGTGGTCAATTCAATTTTGTCCGTGGATCCGTCCGTCGTTAGCATGACAGGAATTCTCCTAGAGATCTGAAATTTCCAGGTGAGTTTGTGAGGAATCGAAATGAAATTTTGCGGCCACATGCTCATAACAAGCCTCATGCAGAATTTTGTGACCACAGTGTGAACAGACCATGAAAAATTCAATTGGAATATGGAAAAAGAAGAAACTTCATTTTTTTACAGCAAGATATCAGATTCGAGTAAAATTATTTTGCGAAGATTGATATACCACTGAATGTTCATGCAACATTTATTGAGGGTCCCATCATTGGAACCATATAATCAATTTTTTTTTATTATTGATATTTACATATTTCATTTTTTAATGATTCGAGAGCCCTCAAAAGCACCTGCTCTGCACATTTCTTTTACTCAATTCTAAATCCAACTTTTCTATTTGAATTTATCTTATTCTCAAATCTACCCTGAAAAAATTACGTTTTGTGGTAAGTCAGGAATCAGGAATATGATTGTTTTTATTTGAATACTTCGAAAATTATTGACTCCATTCTATCGTTCATGATTCAAATTTTCCATTCTACTGGGCAAGTCGTTCTTTCAGGAAGTCATGTATACGTCCCAAAAATGCTCAACATGATAACTTTCGAAGTAAAGTAAAGTAGAGTTAGTGAAAAAGTGCGGCAAACTTAAGGGAGGATGTAATAGCTTTTCGAGATTAAATGGAAAAAAATCTTTTTTTCTGCGACGGAAAAAAATGTGAGATTTTATATCTCTTGACAGGTCACTGTTGCGGTAACTCTTGATGTGGAGAGAATTTAGTGGACTGTATTAATCAAAAATCATAGGTGTTTGTAAAAATAAGTGGAAAGAAAATAAAGTAAAATGCACCAGACTCACCAAACAGTATTCTTCGACCAATCTTCTGAGAGTACTCTCGGACGGGGTCGGTGATCTTCAATTCTTCAATAATAGTGTCTTTTCACAAATAATAGCGTAATTCACTTAAAATAGCGGAACACAAGGTTCAATCTCAAAATAAGAGAAATATAAAATAGCGGAAATACAATTAAGAAATTAGCGGTAGCGATAAGAAACAGTCGAAGGTTGTTCTTAGACTATGACATATTGTTCAAATTCTTGAATTGCGCAGGCACACGATATCAGTCCAGGTAACTGATATAATATACAGGCTGTCCAGTGCATATACTGTTGAAATGGAATTGAATGAAAACTATTGAATTTAGAAACAAAAAATAGATATACTACAACATTTCCTGACCCCAAAAAATGCCATAGCATTTTTCAAAGAGCTTGAAATAAAAATAGAAAAAAAGGATTGATATGAAGTTGTGCAAACCATCATGCAGAAAGATTCATAACAAAAAAATAACATGAGCAAATAAAAAAAAAAGATTATTCCTCATTGCTTCTTATGGTAACGCAAAATAAAGATTTTGCGTTTTTGTTTGTTTTGGATGTAATCGTACGTAAATGGCCAACGTAATCACAACCGATTGTAAAAGGCCATTATTGTTGAGAATTTTGAATTGATAAGTTGCCCAGAGGCGGCTCTGATAGACTTTGGGTTTTTTGAAACATAACAAAAACAATTTCCACAAATGTTTAACAAAAAAAAACAGTTGGTGTGGTTACCTGAAAATAATTCAGGAAAGAAACAATTTTGGTATTTTCGCTAGCGTTATAGCAATGTCAGGCGTCACATCGTTTCTGATCTCCATGAAAGATATCATGTTTAAATCTCATAACATACAAAAAAATACATGACACTGTCGGACAATCTGAATATTTTTCGCATTTACAAAATGTTGAATTTTAGGGGTTCTTCAGATCCCTCAACCAAAACGCCTTGTCGACTTTGAGAAAAAAAGACTTCGACTACGGAGGTCTGTGGGAATATCTTTCGAGCTTATGCAATTCCATTGAGAGCATGTAATTGTCTCTAATGCACAATATGCAATTCTGACTACCGCAAAATGTTTACAGCAAAAGGAAAGTGATCGAAGCCATGCCAGAACTATCTGGAAATCTTTATTTGAAAAAAGTTAATAAAAAATGAGAATAGCTTCGTTTGTGGAACTGCCGCACATACCAATCGTGGTATACAAATTTACTTCTAGCTATAATGAAATTTATATAAATGTTGCCATAGAGATTCGCTGTTTTTAAATACGAAACAGCACAATACCTCATTTCAGAGCTATCACAAAAACCGTATAACTCCAATTAGAATTTATTGAGCATTTAAATGTCTGTTATTACAAATAGCGAAAAATATTGAATGTGTGAAACAACCGATTACAAATAAGTAAATTTCGTCCGGTGGTTGATCATTCCACGCAAGACCCACAATCCAGAATCTCTGAATTAAATATTCAATTAAAAATGTGACTGGTGCTAAGAAACCTAGAGGATCATATAGTCGGACTAGTTGTGACAAGACTTGTGTTTTAGTACATCTTGTATCGTTCGAAGATGCAACAGAAAACAAAAAACTATCTGAAATAGGATTCCATAACAATCCTAAAATTTCCAGAGCAGATGAGTCACCATCAGAACAGAAATCAAACAACACTTTCGTTGTCAAGGGAAAATCGTAACCTTCATCTTGCTCTATCTGTTTCAAAAATCGCAAAGCTACAAATAGAGCAGATGGAATTTCATATGTAACAGTTTTCAATTGGTACATGGTCAAATAATCGTCAGGAGAAAACCTCCAAAATATTCTCTGGTATTCGCGATGATCAGAATTGAGCAAATCATTCTATACATTCGCTTAATGTCTGCAGGGATGTATATGGAACTTAAAAGGATAGACACAATATAGGTTTGTAGCTTTGGACCAGTCCATAAATTATTATCATTGATTGACAAGCTGATGGAGCTTTAGCACGCGCATTGAAAACCATTCGCAACTTCGTGGGCGTACTTAAAGGTTTCAAAAACACAATGGTGAAGAGGTTAAAGTATTTTCGTGAAAGAATTATTATGGAACAATCTCCATATACCCCGCCATCAAAATATTCGGAATAAAAGCAGAGCAATCGTTACGAGAAAAAGGATCTTCATAAGTCGACGCTCCAAGAAACGAATCGCTTGGAAACAAGTTCTTCCATGCCGCTAAAGTTGGGCATACTATTGGCAAAGGGTTAGAGAACAAATATTTTTCTCACATATTGTTTATGGAGGGAGTCAATACTCACCGAGGGAATAGATTCAGTTTCCCCAAAACGTTCACAATTTGAGGAAGTGAATGTGCTTTCTTGGCACGGATGTCACAAAAAATGAGGAGGTACTATTTTAGAGCAGGTCTGATCCACCTCCCATGAGTATATAACCAAAAATGAGAGTTGAAGGCATTAATACCATTAATACCAGTGACGTGACCATGAGCAAAATTTTCGAAACATATCAGCTCCAAATAAGATAAACATGTCCAGGAGTATGAAAAGTGGCGTCAGCTAATTTCAAATTTCGGAATTCATCACCATGCAAGCGGGCACAGGCGTAGTCGGGTAATTTTCAGTTATTTGATTATTATAGATGCTTTTGTATACAAAACTGGGGATGCTTGTCCGACAGGTTTAACAGTGAGAGAAACTAAACCTTTACTGATACACGATTTCGAAGAGTTCAATCCTGTAACCTCAAGAAAAACGTTTTCAGATTTCAAACCTAACATGAAGCTGCTTTCTTTGTTATAAACGAAGTCATACTACCAGAATCAATAAGACAACGTAATTTATGGAAATCCCATTTGAATCGGACACTTCAACTAAAGCAGTGGCTAAGAGAACAAAAGGAGTTTTTTCAGAATTGAGAATCCAGCTCCTCCTGCAAAGTTCACTACAGATTGCGATTCTGACCAGTTTGGGTTAGCGTTTTGCGCACCTGACTTTCATCTTTGTCTAGTTTGAATGTAAAAAGGTATGATGTTTCATTGAACATTGACGGCAGGTAGACTTAGAGGCACAGGAACGTATATCATGAACATTTGATAAGCAATTGAAACATAAATGCAATTTTTTAACCAAATTATAGCGTTCAAACGGTTTCATGCCAAGAAAAGTTTTGCATTTAAATATGGAATGGTCGTTTTTGCAAACGACGCATTTTGAGGAACTAGAACTGTTCGAGTTTGCCGAGTTTTCAACAAAAAAGTTTTTCATTTTATCTTTCGTAAAAGATTTTCCACCTGAATTCATACCACTAGTAAAAGGTTGACCATTATTTATCATTTCGGACGCAATACATTCACGTTCCAAAAATGTCGTGAGATCTTTATATTCGGGAATCTCAGATGAACCATAAGCATGTTCGAATCGGGAGATTGTATCGTCATCTAACCGGTCATACAACATCATAAGTAAAATGAAATCCCATTCATCAGTGGGAAATTGTAAATTTCTCAAGGCAGAAATATTTTCCTGAAAAGTATCTAATAAATTTCTCAGGGCGTTTGGTACCTTTGATTTGATTTTAACTGTACCTTCAATGCGACGCCAATGGCATTTAGCGAGCCAACGCTTATTGTGGTAACGTTGATATAAGGTATCATAAGCAGTTTGATAATTTCTACCACAAAATTCATAATTTTGAATTAATTTCAAAGGCGGTCCATCGAGGGTGAAACTAGGTAACTAATTTTTTCGTCATTACTTAGCGATGTATTATTATGTACCAAAGAATTGAATAAAACCTATAACGAAGGGAATTGCGTACAATCGCCTGTAAACGTTTTAATTCTAATTTAGGCAACTTCACATTTGCGTTATATTTCGAACAAGAAGGAGAAGAATTCGAATTTTCTGAATTTTTAAATCATCGAGAATTAAAGTTTCATGAATAGCTTTAATTTCGTAATAATCTGCTAAAAAACCATCTCTTATGGTTTCTTCCCAACTCAAATCACAATCTTCCTCTTGAAGAACTGAATCTACAATAATTACGTGATGTTTTTCAAATTCCTCCCTAATTCTTTCAATGTCCGAAAATCTTGCTTTAAAATTCTGAGTTTATTTACATCAGATTCTGCCTGTTTTGCGAAATTACTCAGAAGTTGAATTTCGGCTACAGCAGTATTGCGATACGCACGGGCTCGTTTTATTTTAGTAGCCATAATTTAATCGTAAAAACGAAATAAATTCATAATAAATAATCGAACGTGAAACTCGAATATCGACCGTATCAACACTTCTATAGAATGCAGTCAGTAAACGAGTTACTGGGGAGATTGTAGCGTACAAATAAAAAATTATCGCTTGCAACAAGAATATGGAACATATATCAATTATCGGAGATAAGAGGAATAATCGAATAATAAAAATCACTATAATTAATAATTAACAATTCTGCATGTAATTGGCGAAATTTCAATTATTAAGCAATAAACCAAATATGAATAAAAAACAATTCAATATTCGGCCTCTGAAGGTCCAAAATGTTGCGGTAACTCTTTATGTGGAGAGAATTTAGTGGACTGTATTAATCAAAAATCATAGGTGTTGTAAAATAAAGTGAAAGAAAATAAAGTAAAATGCACCAGACTCACCAAACAGTATTCTTCGACCAATCTTCTTGAGAGTACTCTCGGACGGGGTCGGTGATCTTCAATTCTTCAATAATAGTGTCTCTTTCACAAAATAATAGCGTAATTCACTTAAATAGCGGAACACAAGGTTCAATCTCAAAATAAGAGAAAATATAAAATAGCGGAAAATACAATTAGAAAATTAGCGGTAGCGATAAGAACGTCGAAGGTTGTTCTTAGACTATGACATATTGTTCAAATTTCTGGAATTGCGCAGGCACACAGATATCAGTTCCAGGTAACTGATATAATATACAGGCTGTCCAGTGCATATACTGTTGAAAGGAATTGAAATGAAAACTATTGAATTTAGAAACAAAAAATAGATATTACTACAACACAC
>JACDNR010000593.1:0-48657 GCA_013421045.1 Propylea japonica
TAATAATAATAATAATAATAATAATACAGCAACGTACAGGCCAGTGACATGCCTGCCAACTATGTACAAGCTCATAACATCTTGCATTACACGTCGACTATACTCCATTGCGAACGAAATAATATAATTGCATCGAACAGAAAGGATGCTCCAGGGGTGCAATGGGATCCAAAGAACAACTGATAATCGACTCTATAATCTGCAACCAAGCCCATAAGAAGAGGAGAAATTTGTTCACGGCTTATCTTGACTACAAGAAAGCTTTCGACTCCATGCCGCATGAATGGCTCATAAAAGTTTAGAGTCTATAAGTAGATCCAAGAATAGTGAGCTTTCTCAAAACAGTTATGTCAACTTGGCGAAAACATCGAAATCAGCGGAACAGGCATAAGAACTGGCACAGTATCCATCAGAGAGGAATTTTCAAGGAGACTCTTTGAGTTCATTGTGGTTCTGGCAATGATGAACCCGTTATCAACTATTTTAAAATCCTCCAGAAAGGGATTCAACCTGAAAGGCAACACTAGCAATATGTTGATTAACCCCTTTTATACGTCGATGACTTAAAACTGATTGCAGCAAACAGAGACCAACTAGAGTGCCTACTACGACTAGTGGAGATGTTTTCCAAAGACGTCAGCATGAACTTTGGACTGGACAATGTCGTTCCCTAAATATAGCAGGAGGGAAAACCAACAGACACCTCTCACCTTATCTAACGGAGAAGAAATAAAGGCAATGCTGGCAGGTGATCTATACAAATACCTAGGTATGAAGCAATGTCAAAGGATAGACCAACGAGTGATGAAGGACGAACTAACAGCAGAGTTCACCAGAAAATGAGGAGCGTTCTGAAAACGAAACTGAACAGCAGAAATCTCACAAAAGCTGTTAACACCTACGCTTGCTCAGTTCTCACCTACTCTTTCGGAATAGTAAAGGGAGTAATACAGATCTCGATCGTCTCCAACGGAAAATGAGAACACTATGTACAAAGGCCAACAAGCATCATCCTAAATGCTGTGTTGAAAGAACAACATTCCAAGAACTCAAGGGGGCAAGGCTTTGTGGACATAAAGAAAATGGCAGCTGAACAAATAAACAACTTGAGAAATTATTTTATAGATAAAGCAAACACATCGGACTTACATAGATACTGATGAAGCAGATTGTTCAACACCTCTATTACTAAGCGAGCACCCTCATGAAAACACCACACAGACGGATAGTGATAAAATTCAAGATGGAGAGAAAAGCCCCTACATGGAAGACACCTGAACGAGGTCACCCAGGAACATGTCGACATTCTGCGTCGAACTACTGGCTGACTTCTGGAAGATTGTTTCCTGAGACAGAAGGTTTCTCCTTGCCATTCAAGATCAAGTAGTGCAAACTAAAAACTATCAGAAATATATCATGAAGGATAGGAGCCTCACCGACGATAGATGCCGCTACGGATGCCAAACATCAGAAACAATCCAACATATTACAGGAGGCTGCCAATGTTTGCTGGAAATGAATATAAAAGTCGAAAGTCGATGAGCAGTTTGTAAAATACTTCATCAGGAACTCGCCATCCAACTGAAGATTCTGCAGTCCGAAACAATTCCATATTATAAGTATCAGCCTGAAGTAATACTGGAGAACAACCTTTACAGGTTATACTGGGACCGCACAGTACTTACAAATTTAACAGTTGCTAATAACAGGCCAGAATAATCCTAGTGAAGAAAAAAGAGAAGAGAGCAATACTTATAGACGTAGCCATCCCGAACAACAACAATCTACGTCAAAAATATGCTGAAAAAATATCGAAATATCGAGAGCTTGAACTTCAGATTAAAAGGCAGTGGGGAATGTCTAGTACCAGAACCATTCCCATTCTCATATCAACCACAGGAATTATTCCTAAGAGCCTCAAGTCCAACCTCAAGGAGCTAGATTTGGATGAAAAACCTGTTTAAAGTAATGCAAAAAGCAGTACTTCTTGGTACTGCTAGAACGTAAGGAAGGTTTGTAGGTCACGATGGACACCAGGAACAACCATGGAGGGAAACATTGCAAAACCAACTACCACGACTTCAACCGAGAGATCCAGGACCAAGCAACGAAGGACGAACAACCCAGGACCCAGGAGAAGAAGAACACCGAAGACCTCAGAGCTCAATCCCCCTGATACTTGCTATCCGGGATGAGTGAATGTTCCCCTTAGTAGGGAGTGTGATAGCCGATCGCTAGGGGTGTGAAAAATCACACCTTTCTACGCTAATAGGCTCAAGTCGATAATAATAAGAAATTTGGTCTTTATTCAAATCAATTCAGCTAGTGATAGTGAAGTGAAACAGTGTAAAAAAAAAAGATCTATATAGCGAGAAAACAATTGTTCATCTCATGTAATCTGTCAGTTATATGGTTCAAGATCCAACAAAAATCTAGAGTTTCCTCTTGAATCCTTTGACATCCTCTGTTAGTTTATGTTCTCAGGCAGTGAATTGAAAATCTTCAGGCATCTGTATTCTACTTGTCGTTGGCTTGTTGTTAGATTGAACTTAGGATATATATAATCTAAACCTCTGGTCTTATGGAATGCTTTCTTATTCTCATATTTTTGGAACAGTTGATTGTTCCTTTTCATAAATAATAAACATTCCTGTATATATAGAGCATATATTGTGAGTATTCCATTCTCTTGAAAAAACCTCTGCAAGATTCGTTATATTTGAGATTACTCATGATTCTTATAGCTTCTTTTGTAATATGAATAGACTCTCTATATTTTGATGTTCCGTAGAATATAATCCCAACCTCAAATTTGATTCAACTGTGCATGATACAAAACCTTCATAGCCTCATTACCAGTGTATCGTGTCATTATTCTGAGCCCATAAACACTTGCTCTAATCTTTTTACTCAAATAATAACGTGTTCGTTCCACTTAAGATTTTATCTATATATATTCCCAACAGTTTGGTACATCATCTAAATCATCATTGTCTTCTACCTTTCACCACACACGGTTTGAAGGTGAAAATAGAACCTTTCTTGTTTTTTCTATGTTCAAGATGAGATTGTTCGCCTCAAACCACTTTTGACTTTCTTCTATTAATCTAGAGCCTAAAATCTTGAGTTCTGAGAGAATCCTATGGATAACCAACAATTGGCGTCGTCTACATAATTTGCCATAACTATCACACTTTCGTCTTCCCAAGACACAAATCGAAATCATTAATGTATACTATGAAGAAGAGAGGGCCGGCAATACTACCCTGCGGAACTCCCAAAATCATTTCCTCTAGGGCAGATTTGAAGACCTCTCCGTTTGATCCATTTCCACCATTTGTTTTCGTGCTGCAAAATATGATCTCACCCACATTAAGGCTGGTCCTCTTATGCCATATTTTTCAGTTTTGTTATTAATTCATTTACATCCAAACAGTCGTATGCCTTCGTCAGGTCTAGGAAAAATTCCCATTGCCTCATTTTTGTTCTCAAAAGCCTCCACAATTTTTGTCACAAAACGATATATAGCTGTTTGTATTGACTTTCCTTTTCGGTATCCATGTTGACTCTCCCTGAAGAATGCATTTTCTGTCAAAAAATTCATAATTTGCCTACAATATGCCATCTCTTGGAGCTTTGAAAAGCTGGGTAAAATACTTATTGGCCTGTAATTACCTTAATCATTAATATCGCCTTCTTGTGTATTGGCTTGACAATAGCTATTTTCATGCTGTCAGGAAATATCCATATTTCAAAGAGTTGTTTATAATGTAATTGATGGGTTGCACTATTTCTTCAACTGTTTGTTTGATCATTTTGTTTGATATTCCGTCATATCCACTAGAGTGTTTGTTCTTTAATGATTTGATGATTTCTCTGGTCTCTTTATATAATTTTCCTCAGTCGCAATGACATATTCTTTCCACATATTTACATTTACCTTAATTTTTGGTATGTTTGCAGTCAATCTTGTTGCAGTGTTGACGAAGAAGGTGTTCATCTCGTTTGCAATATTTTGTGGATTACCATTCATTAGGGATAAATCTCTTTTTGGAGTTGTTCATTGACTTTATGAATGACCACATAGTATCACTTTTATTTCCGATTTTTGGATGGCTATATTAAATTTTTCTCTTTCTTCTTCTTCAGATGATTATCAGATTGTATTTTGTTTTTGGTACATATCTTGAAAGAATTGTCCTGTGTATGAGCACAAGTAGTAGTATATCTAGTTTTTGTTTGATATTTCTGCTTCTGGGTCCCTTCTTGCCGTTTTCCGTTTTCTGTTCATATTGATTTTTTTAGCTGGAAATACTTCGTTAAATTTATTCAAATATACCTGATGGAAGTGGTCAAACTGACTGTTTATGTCTTTTTTATCAATTTCATAAAGTGGAAGCCAATTCTGACCTTTTAATGAATCCCTGAAGTGTTGTATCTTTTTTCCGAGAAAAATGCGTCTATACTTATATTCTGTTTGCTCTGCATATGTGTCAAAGAAGATATTTTTGAGCTGTGTGGTCAGATATGTGCCTGTCAATGATATTGACTCTGTATGGAATCTCAGCATTTGTGAAAATTCCATCGATGCATGTTGCTGAGTTCTTGCTATTCGAGTTGGTTGATGTATGTCGGTTTTATATTATATGTACCATTAGGTCTAGTATACTTCGTCTTTTATAGATTCCTTTGCCATATCGATATTTGAAGTCTCCTGCTATTACAATCCTCGCCTTTTCGTTATGTAGTTTCTGTAAGATTTTTCTAAAGTTTCACTCATTGTATCAATATTTCCTCATTATAAACGCAATACAGATCTGCTTTCTTTTTTCTATATGGTACTCTACTGCTACACATTCAAATAGTCCTTTCTTCGACATTTTTTTGATATCTTTTCTCTCCTTCGCTGGTAAACCATTTCTGATGTAAATTGCTACTCCCCGTGCTCTTTTCTTTTCTGCAGAAGTATTTTCTAACTTGAAATCAGCTATTGTATGTATTGCAGGTTCCTTTGTCTTCCAGTGCTCTGAAATACACAATACTTTCACTTCCTCGTTCTCCTTCATCAATTCTTCTGAAAGTTCTTTGGAATTGCCAATTGATCTCACATTTGGTGTAGTATGCAAATCCTACCGAATTACCCATATCATCATTTTGGTTACCATATTTTTCCAGCAGCTTCACACTCTAAAAAGAATGTTCATTATTTGTTTGAATAGTTTGTAGAAATTCTCTGTGCTTTTCAAAATTGAAACGCTTGATTCCTACCCCAGCAGGCCAGAAGTCTGAACTATAAAGTAGTTCCTTTTATCCAAAGGTGCTGTCACAACAAATCTATTTAGACCATTTCCGTTCACTGGAATTTCTTTGGTCCATAATTCATTATCAGCTAGGCCAGTTTTCTGTGTTTATATATTTATGAACTTTATCCTCAGTGCACGTTTTATTTACTCTGTTATATATATCCTCAGCTTTTTCTGAACTCCTCCGAATTCTTTGTTATCTGTTTCTCTACCTGTTCTATTGTCCCCATCTTTCTTTTGTTTACTTTCCTGTCTGATATTGGTTTCCGTCTTCAGTATTCCCATTTCGTTTTTCTGTAATGTACCCAGCTGGGTATAGGTTCGGTTAATCGCCCCAACATTTGTTCCAATCATTTTGTTTTCGTTCATGGATTGTTGGCGTCGTGTTATCATGCGTGTTGGGTTGAAAGTTTATTTGTTTACTGACTTGTCATTTGTTGGATATCTTTTGGTTCATTCGAACTACCTACTTTTGCGCCTACTCTTCTTGCGTATGATTGGCTAGATTTGGGTTGCTCCCAATTCTTATCATTGTTTCTTTTCCTCTGTTATCTCGATAATAGGAACTGTTATGCTATTATCATCGGTCTTTTCTTTTCTAACCTCACTCAACTTTCTTGAAGAAGTTCATTATTTATTGTAAGTACCTTGTTTTTATCACGCATTTCTTCCACCAGAAGCTTCAGGTAATGTATTTCCATTTTTAATGATTTAATTCCGACCTATTGCCCTCGGTATCATCCTCGTTTTTTGCCTCACAGCATTCAACTGTTTCTCATTGATTATTTTGATATTTTTCATCCTTTTGGTGCAGCTGTCGTGGAAAATAGCTATACAGTTTCTGCATATGCACACTTTGCATGGTTTTTGCAAAACATTTGAAACTTTTATCACCGTAATTCCCGGATTAATACCTAATTCATCGTGTTCTCTATCGGATACGTCTGTATCGTCCGCATCTTCTACTATATAACTATATGAACGAACGCTTTTTGTTAGAGTACAGAACCAGAACTGAACTAACTTTTATTAGCATACTTGGCTTACACAGCGAACATAGAATAATATATATAATATTCAGTCTATAACAAATGGCCTTAGTGTATCATGAGTTTATTTCAACACTCCCACTAACTCACGATACATCTACAATACCTAATGAGTACATGCATTTATAATGATTGATTGCAGATAATCCTTTGTTAAAAAATCAGCAGGCATATCTGCAGTTGACAAATATTTTAAATTTACAATTTTCTTAGCAACATAATCTCTGACAAAGTGATATCGTATATCTATATGTTTCGTTTTTCTATGAAAAAGGGAATTCTTTGACAACTTTAATGCTCCCTGATTGTCACTGTGAACTGCAATGCATTTAGTGGAATTTAACAATTCAGCTAATAAATTTCTGAGGTAAACAGCTCCTTAAGAGCTCAGAGATTGCCATATATTCAGATTCGACTGTAGACAATGCAACACTGTTCTGTTTCCTACTTTCCCAAGAGATACAAGAGCCTGAAAGTGTGAAACAGAAACCTGTATATGACTTCCTGTCATTACTGTCACCTCCCAGTCTGCATCTACAAATCCTTGCAGATCTTCATTTGTTTCAGAAAATTTCAAACCATGATGTTTCGTCTTCTGCAGGTATCTGAGTATTCTCTTAGCGCATTTCCAATGTGATTCATCATAACAATTATTAAACTGACTGAGATAGCTCACTGAAAACGAAATATCAGGTCGGGTTAACACTGACAAATACATTAAACTGCCAACCAATTGTTGGTATGGCACATTGTCATCTACATTATCAGCTTTACAAGTTTTGAGCCTTGCTCCATAGGTGTATTAACTGGACGGCATTCAGACATATTAAATTTATTGAGTAACTGTTCAATACATCTTTCTTGACTTAATGTCACTACTTTAATTAAATAATTAAATATTTAAACATTGCCTTAAATATCCCAAGTCTTTAATTTCAAACTTTTCACTTAATTTTCTTTTAACATTCAACTTCATTTGAATCGTTGGAAAACAAGAAAAATCATCAACATACAATGCAATGATGGTAATAAATTTTCACTATTTTAGTAAATACACAGGGTTCCAATTGACTTTTTGTATTGTAATTCTTTCAAGAAAATTTCAACTTTTTCGTACCAAGACCTACTTGCCTGTTTAAGACCATATATTGCCTTTGTTAATATAAGTACTCTATTTTTACTTCCAGGTATTTCAACACAGGTGGTATACTCATAAAAACTTTTTCTTTCAAGTTACCATTGAGAAAAGCAGTGGTTACGTCTAAATGATACATACTTAAATCTAATTTAACAGATAAAGCAAATAATCGTAAATTAGAAAATCTTATTACAGGGGAAAAAGTTTCAAAGTATCAATTCCAGATTTCTGGGTAAAACCTTAGCCACTAAGCGAGCACGAAATCTCACTTTATTATTATTGTCATTTTACGTTTGAACACCCACTTACATGAGACGTTGTACTGCCATCTTCCGGTGTATCGACCAAGTTCCAGGCACCATTTTCTCGAAGGCTTGCATTTCTTTCTCCATGGTCATCTTCCACTTGGCCTTATCCATGCTTGAAAACGCCTCTTGAACTGTCTCTGGATCTCCATCCACAGCACTCGTATTGCAACAGAGATACAGGAAATAGTCTGGAATTCTTTAGGTTTTCGATTTCTACCTGTTCTTTCAACTTCAGCAATCTCAACATCATGATCGGGTACATAATCACTATCTGTGGAACTTACGGAGTTTTTTGGTTCATCTATCATTGTCGATAAATCAGTTACTGCTCTTCTGTGTTCGACATGTGATCTACCTCATCAGCACTTTGTTCGACTCCCACTGGCACTGATACCTCTTCGTCACTTGAATGATCTGTTTCAGTTTTTCCTTCGAAGACGATAATATCTCTACTAGTGGTGACTGCATTAGTAGCTGGATCATAAACTCGATATCCTTTGACATCATCACTGTAACCTACAAAAATCTTCTTCTTAGATTTCTTATCCCATTTGCATCGCTTTTCTTTAGGCACATGAACCATAGCCAGACTTCCGAATATCCTGAAGTAATCAATATTCGGTTTCCGATTAAACCACATTTCATATGGAGTTTTATTATGTAAACCTGACACTGTGCATCTGTTTCTAACATGCACTGCAGTGTTAACTGCTACTGCCCAAAACTTTGTATGTAGATTAGCTTCAAACAACATACATCTTGCTTTTCTACAATACTCCTATTAAGTCTTTCTGTCAAACCATTCTGCTCAGGTGTATAAGAATTAGTTTTCTGATGAACTATACCATGGGATTCTAAAAAATCAGCAAAATGTTTATTCACAAACTCCCTACCATTGTCTGATCTGAAAGTTTTGATCTTTAGATTGAGTTGATTCTCTACTCGAGATTTGAATATTTTGAAGTATTTGAAAACTTCATCTTTCGTCTTAAGAAATAAACATGAGACATCTTTGTAAAATCGTCGACTAGCAATAAAAAAAATTTGGACCCACCTATGGGCAGCGTCTCCATTGGACCACATACGTCACCGTGAATGAGTTCTAAAGGTTTTCTGCTCTTGTACCAAGATGCTTAAACGGTAAACGAGCCTGTTTGCCCTCACAACAAGTGATACAGTTGCACATACCTTTCATATTTTTATCTGAACAATTTAAGCCTAGAACTGCTCCATTTTTCATCCTGTCAAGGTCCCTGTCGTTGATGTGACCAAGCCTTCGATGCCAAATATCGCTTGTAACTGTTAACAACAATCTTCTTTCTGCTCTCTCTGAACTTTCAGTTTATTAACGCCTCCAACTAGTTCAGCTACAGCTATAAGGTCATTGTTTCCGTTGAAAAATCCTGCAACCATCCTTGTGAAATGAAACTCTGTTACCATTTTCAATCAACTTGCTCACTGAAATTAAGTTTGTACTAACTTCTGGAACATATAAAGCATTTTTAACAGTTATATCGATTATGTCATTGTTTACTATAGATTTAAATTTAGCATCTCCAATTTCCTCAACTTTCACCAACACTTTGTTCGCAACCATAATGTCCTGTACTTTACCAGATTTCATGGAAGTAAACAATTGTTTTCCACAACAATATGCGAACTCGCACCGGAATCAACGTACCAGTCCAATTTACTGTGGTTACCAGTTAGGAACACTGCACTAAAAGCATTTTCGGTTTGTTTTGGCTTTGTGAAAGTTATTCAAAGGGCACTTATTTCGATAATATCCTAATTTTTTACATTTAAAACATCTAACCTCAATTTTCGAATCTTGACGTTTATTAGTATTCTGTGTTTTCGCCGACTGGTTGATGTGTGGTACTCTTGGAACTCGAGCAAATGAGCGGTTTTTGACATACAACGCGCTACCTGTTTTACCGACATCGCCTTCCATGTCAATTAACTTTGATTTGATGGAATCGGCCGTTATCTGTCCAGCGAGCAATAATGACCCAATCCACTCGTCATCTATATTGAAACCAGTACTACGAGTTTATGGCTAGTCTCAATGATTTGGTTCACGTATTGAACCATATTTTCACAAGTATCTACCTCGTGGATATCAAATTCCTGAGCAAGCTTATTCGCCTGGCAAAGCCGGAATCATCAAACATTGCTTGTAGCTTACTCCAAAGGGCTTTTGTCGTAGTAGCCTCTATAACATGTACATATAGTGACGGGTCTATCGTAAGGATTAATTTTGCCTTCGCTTTTCATCTTCCTCGACTTCAATGTTTTTTGTCGCATCGGGTTCTTTGTTCACAAACTTTTTAATCCTTCGAGTATTAAAAGTTTTTAACGGCAAATGCCCACTCGTCGTAGTAGTTTTCACGACCTTTCAATTTTGGCACGTTCACTAAAAACTCGACATTGTCTTTTCTCTAAATACTGCGATCTACGTAAAATTTCCAATAAAAACTTTTCACGTGTCTGGGCACATAACTGTTATAACGAAATGAAACGAACGCTTTTTGTTAGAGTACAGAACAGAACTGAACTAACTTTTATTAGCATACTGGCTTACACAGCGAACATAGAATAATATATATACATTCAGTCTATAACAAATGGCCTTAGTGTATCATGAGTTTATTTCAACAAACAACACTCACTTATAAGTAGTCGGTGACGACGGCGGGACTATTATCAAAGATTGAAGTCAACGGTAAGCAGTGGCAGTAGGTGAATCATAGCAAGTGGGAAGGTGCAGGTAAACGGCGGGAGTAGAAACCACTCACTTAATAGAAGGCGGGCAAACGGCGGAGTAGAGTAAAGTACTGTCTTAATAGACGGCGCGGGCTAACGGCGGGAGTACAACACTCACGGGGAAAGGTACAAGCTCAGGAACAGGGTCGTCAGAACAGTGCCGGAGATGCCCATGTCACCCCCAAACAGTCAAGATATAGCAGACGCCGGAACATCAGGCTTTACCACCTCCAATCAAACGACCTCTGCAAACGAGCAACGAGAAAGCGTTGGCCTGCGACCGTTCCAAAAACTGGTCGAGTCAAATCTGGACGCCCTAACGGATGTCCTGTCCAGCATAAATCCTGAGTCAGCAGACCATTCGGTGACCTCTGCCCTGTTGCACCTCCTCAAAAGAGTAATAAGAGGGAAAAACGAACCCACCCTCCGTGAGATAAACGATATATATTCACTGATCATTGAGGCTCTGAGGGGCAGCAGGGCCGAGGGACCAAGGGGGAAGAGAGCGGAAAAACACAAGAAACCGTCTGCCAACACCAAGTCAAAGGTAGCGGGAAAGAAAAACAAGAAAAAATACATTTACGCTCACTCCCAGGACTTATTCAAGAACTCTCCAGCAACGCTGGCAAAATACGTCCTGGAGAACGTAGAATTTCACGAGGATAAAGCAATGGAGGTGGATTTGGACGTGGTCAGGAAGACATATGAGGGGCTATGGGGCTCTCCCCATGAGGACGAGGGAATAGCGGATCTGTACAAACGAGATTCAGGGACAGGGGGGAATATCGACGTGGGTGTGATGGATTTTGCATCGGTGAGTAAGAGGATTGGGAGCATGAAAGACGGGGCAAGGGGACTGGATGGGATTGGAAAGGGTCACTTAACATCTAAAACATCTAAAGAAATACTTACCCTATTTTTCAATCTCGTCACGTTCACTGGGCTTCTCCCCGACGCATGGGGCGATAATAGAACATGTCTTCTCCTGAAAAAAGGAAAAGAACCAAATTCAATCAAATCTTATCGTCCCATCACCATTTCATCAATGTTGGAGAGAGCTTACTGGGGGTTGGTGGACCAGCAGCTGAGATCAAAGTTAACATTCTTCTGCAGACAGAAGGGTTTTGTTAAAGAAAACGGCTGCTTTAGCAATATCAATACCCTTCATGAATTAATATATTCAGCAAAACAGAATAAAAAAGATCTTATTGCAGTCTTCCTTGATCTCAGCTCAGCTTTTGATCTTGTACCCCACGCGGCGGTAGGTCATGCCCTCAGGAGAAAGGGTCTGTCAGAGGCTACAATCAATCTGATTCTCAAGTCCTATGAGAACCAAAGAACCTCCATCAGAACCAGCAAGGGGAATATTAAGATCAATGTCAAAAGAGGGGTCAAACAGGGAGACCCCCTTTCTCCCCTGATATTCAATCTAATTATTGAACCGCTCTTGGTAATGCTGGCTGAGTTGAGGGGATGCCGTGTCAGTGAGGAAAGCGTATCCTGCATCGCTTTTGCAGACGACCTCACCGTTGTAGCGGAAAATCGCAAAGATGTGGAGGCACTGGTACATCAAATAGAAAAATTTATAGAAAAACTTGGAATGACCATCTCCTCTTCCAAAAGCAAGTGCTTCCACATCTCTCCAACAAAGGATTCATTTCGTATGACGGACCCCCTCATTACAACGTTAAAAGGTGAACGTATCCCCTGCATCGACGCGGATGAGTGTGTCGAATACTTGGGCGCAAAAATATTTCCGTGGAGCGACCATCTAAGGCCAAGCGTGCAAGCCGAACTCCACGCAGTCATGAAAAGGGTCAGACAGCTTAAGCTGAAACCCCACCAGAAAATCCATCTACTGGCGACACACATCATCCCCCATTTTATGCACTCCCTGATAGTCCAGCCACCATCCCTCACGTCTATCAAGGAGCTAGATCGGCAGATAAGAGTAGTGATAAAGGATATACTTCACCAAGAGCAATCGAGGTCAGATTGTTCCATATACGCCTCCACAAAAGATGGCGGTCTGGGCTTTCCAAGACTAGAGTGGATAGTGCCATGTTCAGCCCTTAAAAATGGCATTAATTTTATCGGAAGTAGTGACCCGCTGATCAAGTCTCTAACACTGTCATCTAAGTTAGAGACCAGATTGAAAAAGCTGGCTAATGGCATAAGACTTAACTGGCCATGCAGCGTGAGGGATGTCGAACGACATAAGGTGCTCCTAAAGAAAAGAAACCTCGATGACTGGTCAAGTCAACGCTTTCAGGGGAGGGCTGTTGGCACATTTACTGGCGACGCGATAGGTAATCATTGGCTCAAAAGCCCCACTCTGCTCAAACCATCTAGATACATTACAGCGCTTAGGATGCGCACGAACCAAGTGGGGTTGAGAGTGCCAATGAGCCTTACACGCAACATTCAGGATATTAACTGTCGCAAATGTCACCATCAGCCCGAAACCCTTGGGCATGTCATCGGATTATGTACCTACACTAAACCAGCTAGGCTGCGACGCCACGATGACATTCTAAACTTCATAATCGAAGAATCTGCAAGGGTAAATCCAAATTATTTACTTACCAAAGAGCCAACCCTGCGTGTTGGAGACAGGTGCTTCAAACCGGACCTGGTGATGAAAAACCAGGAAAGGGTCCTTGTGGTCGATCTCACGGTCCGCCTCGAGGATGGACACTATCTGGAGGACGCTCGCAGGGAGAAGATCCAGAAATACACTCCGCTACTGCAACACCTTCAGAAAGAGGAGAAGTTAAATAAGGGAATGGTCGTTCCCATTGTTGTAGGCTCCCGCGGTGGAATGCCCAAAAGTACAATTGGAGATCTGAAAGAACTGGGTATAAAATCGTTTAACAAATTACTTACCATCTCCTTAATGGCACTGCGCAGCTCGGTGGAAATTTATCATAGTTTCATCGACTATGACGGGTAAAGTTCTGTTCTGTGAATTAAAATATATGTCAGCTTATTATTTTATTTATATACTACATGTTACTTACCGTTCTAAACACTTATACATCTTATACACTCATGTTTATACTTACCTGGTACTGTGTTTATATACTTACCTGTGCTTTTATTTATTGATGTCCACCTGTGTTTGTTTAGATTGTGTTGTCCTACCTGAGGTCCATCGACGCGTATCTGGAAAGAAAGGCTTAAATAAGTCCTCCAGCTAAGAACGAAGAAAGTATTTTATACTTACTGGGTACTCTGTACCATATGTTAATGAATCTCGGCGAAGAATAAATGATTCCTAGAAATAGGGTTAGCTGATGAATCAAAATCAAACGAATTGCTAGCAATTCTTTCCTTGTTAAGAGTAGCGCTCATGAAAAGCAAAGTTCATAACCATAAGGTTATGTAGAAATAGGGGGGGCTGGTCGAGAAATTCCAAGGTGCATCCGGAGCTTTTTATACTGTGCTATTGAGTGTGCATTCTAGGCTCTTTGTACGGTGTTTGGCTCTTGGGTGTTTCCAAAGAGTCTATCGGCAAGTGTCTGTCAAACCTCCACGTGGTGTCCCCTGGTAACGGTCCTGGACCGGCCAATTGGCAGACGCGATCCCAGGTCAGGCATTAAGCGGCTCTCATCACGGCGATCCAACTTAGTTCGGAACGGATCGGTGAGCCTACCTTCACGCCTGGGAATAGAAGGTACCGTGCTTCGTCGGCTATTAGACGGCGTATATCTGGTGTGGGCTTCGTTTCTTTTCTTGCAAGCAGGCGAGTTAGTTAAATACCGCCTGTTGTCCCACACCACCTTGGTACGATTCGAACCGGCGAGAGAGCACCGAGGAGATGGTTCTGTGTCCACAATGTGGAAAGTCCTTCTCTTCGGACGCGAATCTTAGGGTTCACATCAGGAGGTTGCGATGTCGAGGACCTCCTACAGACGACGAAGGGAGCTGCCCTATCTGTGATGCACGTTTCAGCACATTTGCTGGGCTACAGCTGCACAAGAGGAGGGCGCACCCTGACTCCTACAATAGTGAGCTGGAGGCCCGGTATGAGGCGAACCCCCGGAGGGCGGAAGCCTGGAGTCATAGGGACGATGTCGAGCTTGCTCGACGGGAACTGTCCTGTACCGTGCGGTTCGTGAACCAGTATCTCCTGCCCTTCTATCCTGACAGGAATCTGGACTTCATTAAGAACCGCAGGAGAAATCCCAGGTACAGGGAGACTCTTGAGCGACTGCGGGGCGAGGGTCTGGCGGGACCTTCTCGTGAGGACACCTCTGGAGCAATCCAGGGGCCGAGCGAGGAGGTCACTGCGCTCCCCAACTCCGGAGGTTGGACCTCGGTGGCTGCTGAAGCTCTTTTGGAGGAGAGAGTAACCAGCCCAACTTCTTCCACTAGTGGGCCTATGAACCCGAACGCAGCTGAGTTCGTGCCGTTGAGCAGGCATGTTATATCCCAGTTCCTGGAAGATTACTGGCATGGCCATGATGGATGGTCAGAGAACGACCGATCTCTTTATGAGCTAAGTCAAGACTCAAGTGTCAGTGATCGGCGAGAGCGAGTAAGGTCTGAGGTGGAAGCCTATCTGCGCCATCTGCTTCCGCAGACGGGCGTCAGAGGTGGCGGAAACCGCTCGAACATCAGAGCCGGACAAAGTCAGTCGAGGCGGGTCCTCAATCGGCAACGTCAACGAGCCGAACTGTACAGGACGTACCAGCGTCTGTATAGGAAGGACCGCGCCGCCCTGGCCCGCAGTGTACTTAAGAACGAACCTGTGGGGGGTCATACCTTTCCTGACATAAGATCCGCGGAGCAAAAATTCTCCGCTCTGTTTGGTCACCCATCCAATGATGATAGGGATAACGTCAAGGACGCACGAGCGCCTATGGACCTCGGGACTCCCATCTCCGAGCAGGAGATTGTGGATGCTCTCCGAGTGTCGAAATCACCCTCAACTGGGGTCGATGGTCTTTCGATCAAAGATCTCAGGAGGGTGCCGATCAAGCGACTCGTGCTGGTTTTTAACATCATGTTTCTCTTCGGCGTAACGCCGTCGACGTCGAAGAGGAACAGAACGATTCTGATACCAAAGGGGGGTGACCTAAAGGATATTAACAATTGGCGGCCTATCACTATTGCGTCTATAGTGATCAGGGTGCTCAATAGGATCGTCGGAAAGCGTTTTGGCTCTGTACCGTTGCACGGACACCAGAGGGGGTTTCGGCCGATTGGCGGAGTCCTTCTGAACAACCTTACTCTCCAGGCTCTAATTAAGGAACGGCGTCGAGGCGTGAAGCCTTATAACATCTTGAGTGTCGATGTGCGTCAAGCATTCGACACCATCTCTCAACGATCCATCGCACGAGCTATGAAGCGGTTCGGGATAGATGAGGTGACTAGAAGGTACGTCGAAGACTCTTTCGAGGATTCGACTACCGCGGTCGAGGTAGGGGGTAAGAGAACATCTGATATACCTATCAGACGGGGTGTTAAGCAGGGTGACCCGCTTTCCCCCGTCTTGTTCAATCTCGTTCTGGACGAGCTGATCTGTGATCTTGAACGGGCTGGTCTTGGTCTGCCCGTTGGTGCGCTCCAGAAGATAGCGGTCTTAGGCTACGCCGATGACCTGCTGCTTTTGGCCCAGAGCTCCAGGGATGCTCAGGAGCAGCTGAAGATGGTCATTGAGTTTTTCGAGCGTAGAGGGATGGCGCTTAATCCCTCCAAGTGCGTTGCGGTAACTGTCCGGGTTAACCGTGGCAACAAGCACTCCTACGCCGTCACCTCACCGATTTTCTCGGTAGGTGGTCAGCCCATCAGACAGCTCAAGCCATCGGAAGCTTTCCGGTACCTTGGAGAAAACTTTGGGGTGATGGGTCAGGTGGGCCCAGTGTTGCAGGATCTCAAGACTCAGCTTGGAAGGATCGGTGCTGCGCCGCTGAAACCGCAGCAGAAATTGGAGATCCTAAAGGTATATCTCTTGCCCAAGTTTGGTTACTACTTGCAGACACCTGTCATTACTCTCAAGACCCTTAGGCATGTAGATAGGGTCGTGAGGATAGCAGTACGTGGCTATCTTCACCTCAATAGAACCTGCGCAGAAGCCTTCATACACGCTCCGGTACGGGAGGGCGGATTGGGAGTTACCTGCTTCGCAGAGTTTGTGCCCATAGTCCTCCGGAGTAGAATCAGTTCGCTGATTCTCGCGGCTGACACGACATCGTCAGCGACGCTCGACCTGGAATTCTGCAGAAAGCTTTATACCAAGCTTTGCGGATGGACCAGGGAGAGCGGGAGCATGGGAGAGCTGGCCAGGAAGATGAGTGAGAGGCTCGAGAACAGCTATTCGGGCAATGGCTTGTGGCAGGGCAGGGATTGTCGCCCAGCAAGCGACTGGATTCCTAACCCGCCACCCTTCTGGACCGGTCAAGACTTTGTCAGGGCCGTCCAGCTCCGAGGCAACTTGTTGCCAACCAGAGGGATCCCCTCAAATCCTGTACAGGACCGAGTGTGCAGGATGGGTTGCAACAGGACAGAGTCCTTATGCCATGTGCTGCAGAAGTGTCCCGCTGCGCACTGGAAAAGGATCCGTCGACACGACCATCTTGTCGACACTGTCCGGAAGTTCGCCGAAGGAAAGGGGTGGATTGTGGAGGTGGAACCGAGGATCCGCTGTTCCGACGGCGCCCTCAAGATCCCTGACCTCATTCTGCATCAGGGCTCTAGAGTAGTCGTGGTTGATGCGATTGTTTCCTGGGAGGGACCTAACTCCCTGTCGGTGGCTGCTCAAAATAAAGTTGCCCTTTATAGCGAGCCAAGGTTCATACATGCCATGACCGTCCGACATCCGGGTAAGATCGTAACGTGCGCTCCCCTGGTAGTAGGTGCTAGGGGCACCTGGTGCGCTGATAACTCGTTGCTTTCGAGCATCGTTGGATTCACGAACCAGGTGATACGATCTATGGTGACGGGAACCATTAGGGGCAGCATAATGGTCTGGAGTCACTTCATGAGGGCCTCTTGATGGGGGTGCCTCATAACATCCAAGGCACCTCACAGGTCGGTGCGAAAGATGGAAACGGGCCAGACACTCGGTATACACGTCCTTTACCGACGAACAGGCCAGCAATGGTCTGCTGTTTTTAATGTGTCTGTGCCGTCAAATTTACATATTTTTAATAATAACTCTTAATAACATTTTATCTATACAATTTTATATTTACACTAATCGTACCTAACCCCTGTTGAGCATTTTTTATGTCTTTTTTCTGTTTCAGGCCGCGTTTGGAGGGCGGCGCTCCGTGATGGAGCGTTTTCCAAAAAGGCACTACTGAAAAGAAGAAGACCGGTTTGCGTAGCCCTCGCTGGTTCGCTAGAGCCAGTGTTCGGACTGTGGGAATATCGCCACATAATGCGCGTTGCTGAGCCACCCTCGGTGGCCTGGTCGCATCATTGTCGTTCTTGCCTCAGGGGCATAACTCGCTCATTTTAAACCGCGAACTAATGAGCTGACCTAGTTAACTCTGGGTCTATATCTCGTGCAGCACGGTCCATGAATCAAAGAACAGGCGGAGTTAGCATCCCGACCTCGTTCGTGCAGTGGACTAGTCCATGAATTAAAGGATTAGGGCGTGAAAACCTACAACATCCGTGCTATGGACTGTTTAAGGTGCTGCGAAGGAACCCCTGGGGCTTGGGCCTCTTTGGCGTGGACAGGGTATCTTGGGTGACTTGGATACAGGCCGGTTTACATGATGAACAGTGCCTCGAACAATATTTTATGCGACGCCCTTCTGATAGTCCGGTGGACGGCGGGACTATTATCAAAGATTGAAGTCAACGCAAACTGTCACTTTTTCATATGATCAGGTCAGATCACCCTATAAGAGATCCACCAACTTTCTACAGCATCTGATATTACGTATTTTCCATATGTGTGCTTTCCTTATTTTCCGACCAGGTTGTGTTACGTTGGACACGATTTTATTGAAACGCGGATTGGCGGCGAGCTCAGGTGAAATTGTTTTATGCACTAGTATATGTCGGAGTTTCATATTCTGGAACTCAGAATGAAATATGTCAGATTCTCACTGTCCCTACTTTTCGAAATATATGTGTAAGCACTGCTGAGCGTGCCCCTATTTATAGAAACTATATATGTAAAGAAAAAGCACTCTAGAAAAAAATTAAATAATAAAAGGTGTTCGAATAAGAACTAAAACGACTTTTTTTTCTTCTTGTATTAACTAGTTTGTTTCATCGTTAGTGTTGATTGAATCGATTATGAAGGTATCACTTCATTTCTGCGGAAATGAAAAAATTGAGGCCTTCGATGCAACGCGGTGTATTTTCGTATATAGATACGAGAATACACCGCGTGACAACTTATAGAAGTTGTCACGATGCAGTGCGCTCAAGTGTGCGTAGAAAACTGCCTTCGATGCAACGCGTACAATTCTCGGACTGATAAGGTGTCGCGATGCAGTGCGAGAAAGTGTCCGTAGAAAACGGCCTTCGATGCCTTCGATGCAACGCGTACAATTCTCGGACCGATAAGGTGTCGCGATGCAGTGCGAGAAAGTGTGTTAGAAAACGGCCCTCGATGCCTTCGATGCAACGCGTACAATTCTCGGACCGATAAGGTGTCGCGATGCAGTGCGAGAAAACGTGCGTAGAAAACGGCCTTCGATATGCCTTCGATGCAACGCGTACAATTCTCGGACCGATAAGGTGTCGCGATGCAGTGCGAGAAAGTGTGTTAGAAAACGGCCCTCGATGCCTTCGATGCAACGCGTACAATTCTCGGACCGATAAGGTGTCGCGATGCAGTGCGAGAAAGTGTGCGTAGAAAACGGCCTTCGATGCCTTCGATGCAACGCGTACAATTCTCGGACCGATAAGGTGTCGCGATGCAGTGCGAGAAAGTGTGTTAGAAAACGGCCCTCGATGCCTTCGATGCAACGCGTACAATTCTCGGACCGATGAGGTGTCGCGATGCAGTGCGAGAAAGTGTGCGTAGAAAACGGCCTTCGATGTAACGCGTACAATTCTCGGACCGATAAGGTGTCGCGATGCAGTGCGAGAAAGTGTGTTAGAAAACGGCCCTCGATGCCTTCGATGCAACGCGTACAATTCTCGGACCGATAAGGTGTCGCGATGCAGTGCGAGAAAGTGTTAGTAGAATATTATTGAAAAGATGCTTCGCGGATTGAACTTAAATCGCAAGATTTTTGATTTGATGCTTCGCGATACCTTCTTAAATTGCATATTAAAAACTTTAGTTTAGGGTGTTCATTCCGCCTCCGACCCACGTCGCGGGTAGATCTGCTATGTATATATAGTAATCGTATACATATAAGATCTGCACACGCAAATCGGATCGTGATATCGTTTACCACGCGGTTTCTTAATCTAACATGTAGAACTGTCCGCCTAATTAGACCGTCTAGTCTCACATGTTATTAGCAAGCATCATCGAGATTACGAGCGACATAAGATCAACTGGCCTGGGAGGCAAGTCAGATCGTGTCGGAGTCTCGTCCAAACGACAGGACGAATCTCCAAGCTGAATAGTTCGCGATGGCATTTCGAGACGTGGTAACCTATCGATCTACCGATTTATGCGTTCTATTCGCAATGTTATGTTATTTGTTAGGACTGCAATGCGAGATTATTAGAACCGGGTCTAGTTTTAACTCTCGGAGTTAACGTGCAGCAACATACGATCTGGTCTGTTAGTGGCAACAAGACAGATCGGTGCTTCAATCCAATCGGAGTCTCGTCCAAACGACAGTACGAATCTCCAGCTGAATAGTTCGCGCCGGCATTTCGAGGCATGGTAACCCAACGATCTGCCGATTTATGCGTTCTATTCGCAATGTTATGTTATTTGTTAGAACTGCAGTGCGAGATTATTAGAATCGGGTCTAGTTTTAACTCTCGGAGTAAACGTGCAGCAACATACGATCTGGTCTGTTAGAGGCAACAAAACAGCAGATCGGTGCTTCAATACAATCGGAGTCTCGTCCAAACGACAGTACGAATCTCCAGCTGAATAGTTCGCGTTGGCATTTCGAGGCATGGTAACCTATCGAGCTACCGATTTATGCTATCTATTCGCAAACGAAACTTATATATTTACATTTTCTATGATAATAGAACGGGGTATTTCAAGCCTAATCTCCAGCCTGTTTTGAAGCATGCACTCCATTCGTACATGCTCCGCATTTTCTTCGCTTACGTTATCACAAACGCATTTACCATTGGTAGCCTGTAGATTAAATCTACGCTTATAACTTTCTAAGTTACCGTGGCCAGTTAATAACTGGACTGATTCGAAGTTCAGATTCAGCAGGTCTAATCCGACCTGTCGGCAGTGCTTGTAAAGTTCTCTGCCTTTGTCCGTGGTTTCCCAGTCATTTTGCCACACCCTCATGATTTCTGAGCTGTTGTTAGTAGCTCTTATTTTGGCCATCTTTGCTTTATCCCTTATTAGACGCGCCACTACCTCAGACGCGTCTTGTTCTGCAGGGTGCGGCTTATTGACTGTTCTTATTCTTTCGCTAATAATTTCGCTCTTATTGTCAACCCAGCACTTCCACCTAGTTTTTGCTACGATCCTCCAAGGTGGAATTCCAGCTAACACCTGTAGTGCTGCTGTTGGGGTTGTTGCGTATGTCCTGTTAATCAGTAACAGAAGAGGCCTTTGTAATGCTTCTAGATGTCGCTTCATCAGAGCATGTTCTGCGTTATAACCCCAGATTTCTGAGGCATAGAGTGCTGCCGGTTTCAGCACTTTTTCCGCGATTTCTTTAAAGACTTGCTTGTCATGGCCGTAGGTTCTACTGACCATTCCAAGTAGTTTCTTTGAAATCTTGTCGATCTTTGTCCTGATCGTTTTTGCGTGTTCTATGAACCATAGCCTTTTGTCGACTATTAAGCCAAGGTACTTGATGTGTTCTTTGACATCAATTCTACTACCGTCAATTCCTATTGTGGGAGGTCGAATCGGCCTCCCTTTGGCTATGAACATTGCCTCGGTTTTGGCTGCATTGTATTGCAGTCCGTTTCGTCTCGCCCATTGGCTCGACTTTTCCCATACGCAAGCCCATTTGGCTTCTAAGTCCCTCGCGGACTTACCTTTGATAATAATGATCTTATCATCGGCATAAGCCTGGTATTCGAGCACGTCTTCGACGAGTTCGATATCGACCTGTTTTTCAACGCTTTCTGCAGCCCTCATTTCTTAGTTCAGTTCCTCTATGGCTCTGAACCATCCCTGCATGACTGGTAACCAAAGAATTGGTCCCAGTCTCGATCCCTGAGGGCTGCCCTTTCTCATCGGTCTAGTTATTGGACCGCTTGTTATTACCCTTTCTTCCAAGAAATTTTCACATAACTTCTTTAGGTTTCCTGGCGTTCCCACCAGTTCCAGCTCGTAGCTGATACTTGGTGGCCATGCACTATTGAAAGCGTTTTTCAGGTCTAGGGCAACAATTAATTGATGTTTTTAATTTGATTTATTGGCTTTTATTCGACCTATTAAGTGATCTATGGCGTCAGTTGTTGCGACGCCTTCTCTGAACCTGAACTGTCTTTCGCTCAGGCCGTTGTTATTTTCTAGTCAGTATTGCAACCTACGACTGACTATACTATCTAAGACCTTCCCCAGGGTAGGTAATAGACTAATCGGTCTTAGTGATCCGTCTCCTTTTGGGATCCAGACCACTTGTGCAATTTTCCAGATTTTTGGAAATTTCCCATTCGCATAACATTTGTTGAACATGTCCTTCAGGATATGACTAGTTACATTGAAAATGTGAATCATTGCTTCATTGGGGATTCTATCGTTCGCCGTGCTCTTTCCGGTTTTCATGGCGTCTATTGCGCCCTTTATTTCGCTCAACTTTACTTCCGGTTCGCTCGTTTCTGCATATCTTTTGGGTTTTTGTCTGATATGTCTCATGTCTTGCGAATCCTTAGATTCGTCATCTTCCGGGAAGTATTTACTCAACAGATATTCGTGCTTTTCAGCCTCGATTTCCGTGTACGTTCCATCTTCTTTCAAGATGTTCGTACTAGGTCCTCTTTGTTTCTTTCGAAAGAATTTCCATAACTTGTGCCATGGATTTTCTTCCCGTATTTGTTCAATATTTCTTTGAATTGCATGGTTTTTAGCGGTTTTTATTTCATTTTTGTACTTGTTTATTGTTTCTTTGTACTTTTGCCATTTGGACCTTCGTTCGGTTTCATTTCTCTCCCTCTGCGCTTCGCGTCGCCTTTTATTGGTTTCGCGCCTCGCATTCAGGAGATCATTGGTCCACCAATCTTGTGAGCTTTCGTATATTCTTTTTGTTTTTATGTATCTTTTACATGTTTCTGAGCATATTCTTTGCAAATGCTCTGCTCTGACTTCCAAGTCGTCTTGGTCATCGATATTCCAGCGCATATCGATGGTACCCTTATGCAATTCCTCCTCAAACTGTATCCAGTCTGTCCTTTGGAAGTCGAATATACGTTTTGTTCGCTCAACTTTTTTGTCCGCTTAAATATTGAACATTATGTATCTGTGAAGGCTTAACGATTCTTCGTCAAGTACCTTCCAGTTTTCTACATTGACGTTCCTGGCTAGGGTAACATCTATATAGCTTTGTCCGCTAGGATCTGAGAACGTTGGGAGTTGTGTCTCATCGTTCTTTATCTCATATCTGTTGAGTACAGACCATTCTAAGAGGTGTTACCCTCTTCGGTCTGTTTTGTTTCCACCCCATGCGGTGTTGTGAGCATTTATATCTCCGGCTATTATGTGCCTTCGAAGTCGTTTTTTACTTAGTTCGCTGGCTAAGTTTATTAGTTTTTTGTTAGTGCCCCCACCTGGTTCATCGTATAACGATGTGATCCAGGTGCTAACTCCGTTAGATTCAACAATTTCGACTGTAACGTAGTTTTTATCCGTCAGTTCAGTTCTTGTTATGACGTTGACCAGGTTTGACCTAGTCCATATTTCGGCCTTATGCTTTCCTTCGGCCTTATGGACTTTGTAGTTATCTATTTGAATGTTCTTTTCGTAGGGTTCTTGTACAATTGCTACGTCAATATTGTCTTGGCACATTTTCTGATTTAGCGCCAACGTAGCTGCGTGCCCCTTGTCCAAGTTCACTTGGATTATTTTGAAGGACATAGCTACTTCTCACTATGTCCATAGTCGACCTTGTGTTTTGTCAGTTCGACTTGTTTTACATACATCGGGCACTTTTTGTCCCTGGCTGTATGCTTTCGCAAATCGCGATCTATGTTCGCTGATTTGCTATTAGGACAGTCTAGTACTGTTCTTTTGCATGTACGGCCTTCATGCTCGAAGCCACACTTGTGGCATCTGTCTTTTCGTGTGCAATGTTTTTGCACGTGTCCAAATCTATGACACTTGTAGCATTACGCTACGCTCACCATCTCCTCTAAGCCCACCTCAGTGTGCTCTAGTGAGATTTTTCCTCTTTTGATGAGGTACCTGAATATGTCGCTGCTTGTTCGAATTTGTATGTTTTCCCTGTATGGGTTTCGACATATTTTCCTTTTGAGAATTACGGTTTCTGACTTGAAGTCCGTGTACTTCTCCCGTAATTCGCTGTTTTCATCTACGATGAAATCTAGGACTTCATCGTCTGTTAGCCCTTTATTCACACCCGTTAATACAAGTGTGGGCTTAATTGTCCTTGCGGTTCTTAGATCGAGATCGGTTTGTTTTAGGACTTCATTTATTTTGTTCATTTGCTCCTCGTTGGAGCATTGGACAATGACCTTTCCGTCATTTATCGGTATGATCCCTCGTACCGTTTCGTCCTTTAAAATATCTTTTGTGATATCCTTAATTTTTGTAATGACGGCTCTATGTTCTTTTACATCTTTAATTCCAACGATTGTTTGGAATTTTTGTTTTCTTTCCGGGGTCTTCCAGACTTCGCTCTTGTCTGTTAATGGCTTAGATGGTCTGCTGGCCATCTGTATTGTTTGCGCGTATGTCCGCTTTTGTGGCTGTCTTGATTGTGTTTGCCACTCTGACCCTTTTTCTGTTTCCGAAACGCCTTCTGTTTCGGAAACATTCGCCCTTGGTTGTTTGGCGATTTTGTCTTTTGGGACTTTCTCAGTTGCTAGCTGAGTGTCCTTCTTGCCGGTATTCTCCAGCTTTTTCTTGAGTATAGATATCTCTCTGCTCATTTCGCCAATTTTACTTTGCTGCTCCTGTAGCAAAGTATTGTATTGCCTGACCCTATTCTCCAGGCCGTCTTTCTTGCCTACTTCGTAGGCCACCTTCACCAATATATTAGTGAGGTTGTCCAATTCTTTCCGGACGACTCCTTGTTCATCTCTATTGAAATGAATTTTACCAGATTGAAATCTGGTAGTCGCCCGGATGATCTCATCCTTGCACTTTAGCACCTGGTCGAGCCAACTGACCGGGTTATTTTTACCTGCGGGTTGTGGTGAAGTAACCCTTTCTTTCAGGGGGGTAGAGTTTTCCCTCTCCCCCTCCGTTTCACTGCTCGTTACCGAGCGTTTTCGCACCCTTCTCGTACCCCTTGGAGTTTCGGGTATTTTTACCTTGACCTGTTTTCTTTCTGTTTCACTTCCGCTAGACTCGGAAGTGTCGTTATCCCTGTTTGATTTGTTTTTTGTTTTAGTTTTATTTTTAGTTTTTGTATCAGTTTCCATAGTAGTTCCCACGAGTAGTGGTGATTTAACGGTCACCTTCCAGTAGAGCACCTGTGCTGGAAGAAAGGCTAACACGTCCCACAGAGAGCGCCTGGTCCCTGTGTTGAGAAAGTCTTGTGACCAGCTTCCCCTGGCCATGCATCCCGTCGGCAACTTGTCTTACCTTGAGATTGGGGATTTTCTATAGAGGTTAACTCCTCTGCAAGCCGGGCGTTTAAGCCAAGCTCACCGTTCATCTTAAGACATGGCTAGGTCAGAACGGTGTATTCAAGATAGGTAGTCCTATCAGGTCCTAGAGTACCTCGGGTTTGGCGATCCCCGTACTACCTCTTTCAGGGTAGCCTCTGAGAAGCTCGGGTAATGCGGGAATGCTATTTCCCGTCGACACAGTTTAGATCGGTTGCGGTAAGTACGAACGCGTGGTTCGCAGATACACGTTAGTTGTGAGCAGTCTCAGACGCTTGGTCTTCTTTGACCTATTCTCAGTCACTAACGCGCGCTTCCTCTCAATTTAGTGTCGCCCTGCAATTTTGGTTGATTTTAGCTTCGCCGCTTCACCCACCGGACCTTCAATTTCTTGAAGGTGCCTAGGGTGCCTAGCGGTTACTGAGCCCTACCACCACGACAAGGTATCAACCAGTAGGTAGGGAGTAGGTAGGGACAGTGAGAATCTCGTTAATCCATTCATGCGCGTCACTAATTAGATGACGAGGCATTTGGCTATTGAATTATTCATTAATAAAATCTTACAAAAAATATTACAAAAATAATGAAAATTTTGAATAACAATACTTAATGAACAGATTAAACTAGTTAAATAACATTATACATTTTTAAAGTAAAATGTAGTAAAACAAAATAATTATATATTCCTAATATATAACGACTAACTTATACCTACCTATTCCTTTTCAGTCAGCCTACACCCATCCTATGTGCTCGTACCGAAGTAACCTTGTTGTAGAAATTCCAGGCAGCCAGACATCCAATCAGTACTCGCGATGATATTACTCGCAGATCTCCTTTTTCAATCGCTCCTATCTTTTGCAGGTCCTTTGCCGATGCCGCGCTCCATACTCCTCTCCAGTTCAGCGTCGCAGACATGGTAAGTATGTCTCTCACCCGGTAAGTATTTGTGATGTTCTTCTTCAGAGATGAATTGTTTTGATAGTAACTAATTTTTGATGCATTTGCTCTTTCCAGATCGACCTGATCACCAACGACGTGAGCATCAACTACGAGTGCTGTTCTTCCTAGCACCGCGACAACATCTGGTTTACGGAGTCCCTCATCGGTCTGCAGGCGGTGTTCCAGGTGGACGTCGTACCCCGATCTCCTTAAGTTCCTCGCAAGGTAGTTCGCGACGGCATTATGTCGTTTGATACGCATACCGTGGGTGCGGTGGCAAACTTGCTGTATGTGGTTTAATGTTTCTATATTCTCGCACCCAGCTCTACATTTTCTATCCCGCACTCTACCTCTGGAAGTTCTGGAGGCGGTTGGTAAGGCGTTAATTCGCGCCTTACAAGAGTTCAGGAAGTCGGCTCCTGAAAGAAATTTGGTCGGGTTGTCGATCCAGTTGTGTTGACTTTTAACCTTACGTGAACATTTCAGGCCAACACCATCCACGGAGGAGTGCAGCCCAGCAGCCCAGAAGTCGACAAGCGCTTTCTTGGACCGAAGGAAGTGGTTCGAGTTATTCTTCAATCTACGCAAGGTAAGTATTATTTCATTTTCCAGGTAAGTACTCGCAGCATTTTGTACCATAAATTCTGATCTTTTCAATCTTTCCAGGCATATCAACCTTTCGAGAGGAACCTTCCATCTGAATGAGGGAATACCAAGGCCACCATCCTCCACCGCAGCATGGAAATAAGCATTCGGGACATCATGGGGTAAGTTAATCCATGCTATACTTCAGTCTCGGTAGAATGACTGTTTTAAGGATCCATAACCGTTGCTGCGGTTTCAGTGGGGCAGACGTTGTCTTGTCCAGGTAACCCTGCAGCATATCGAGCGAATTAGTATCAGCCCTTCCATCCGGCGTGAAGGGCACACCCAGGTGGCGCCACTCCTCAGATCTTTTGAGAGTCGGAATCAAAGTTTTGCCAATTTTGAATCTACAGTTTGGATCTATAACTGTTTTCTTTTGCTTCGGGATAGTTTTAATGGCGATTGACGAGCACTTTTGAATGTTAGGTTTTAGACCACACGTTGCCAGAAAAGATGTAACCCTATTTAACAGTTCCTGCATGCCAGATTCAGTAGACGCTGAAAGAATTAAGTCGTCGGCAAAGGCTAACGTCGATATTCTGTGGCCAAAAATATCTGCTCCAATTTCGTCGGGGATCGTTTTCAGTAACTCGTCAATGACGAAGTTGAATATGGTGGAAGATAATGGGTCACCCTGTCGAACTCCATGGGTAGGAAAAATGGTCTCTGATTCCCAATCACCGTGGTACAGGCGCGTGGTGCCGCGAGCATAACCCGCTGAGATGTACTCTCTCATGCCCCTTGGGAGTCCTTTTGACTTCATTGCCTCCGCGATGGTGTTAAAGGAGACTGAGTCAAAGGCCTTTGCCAGATCCATCACCGTAAGGAATAATTTCTTGAACTTTTTATGATGGTGTCTCAGTATCAGGTCTAGCAAAGCCACATTTTCAGCACAACCATCACACTCCACAAATCCTCGCTGTACTTTGTTGAGTTTTATTCCCTTTAGTCGGTTATACAGGACTTTATGAAACGTATGAAACGTATGAAAGTCCGTTTTCGGCAGTAAGCACACATGGCCGGGCAGTCTTTAAATTGGAACCGACCCTCAGTCAGGAGTGGTCCGAGGACAGTGTCCGAGGACCGCAATGTGCGTTCGAAATGTCGATGTTCATGTGTCCTGCAGTTCGCATGTTGACGCGCAATTAGCTGCGTTCTTCATCGACCCACGAGCCAAGTGATCCACCGTTCAGGGTAATCTTTTGGTTTCGCCTTCGCATCTCCGATGCTCTCGTTAAAACGAGAGGTTACGGTACACTTGAAGACTGACGCTACGACGGACGCCTAATCCGCTTCCACATACCCACGACTGAGAGTCGTAGAGATAAGCGAGATTTACAATCCTTCATCGTAAGCGTATTTTTAAAGTTAATTGACGTAGTGTTACTTTCGGACGAAGACATATGACGTCTCGTGTCTGATCCTCATCAAAACAAAAGAGTCTAATGTGTTAGGTTCCCACGTAAAACGTCGGCGCCTTCGTCCAAGAAATGATCTAACATATCGTCCGAAGGATATCGTCGTTTCGTAAAAGAAACGGGACATCACGACGTCACAAAGTAACGGTTCAGACGAACACGACAGATCGACTTCGGGCGAAATCTTTAACACCTGCACCCCGGACGGTTCATCGATACGACGCAAACGTCGTACCTTCACCAATGCCGGGAAAGAACCGGATTGATTGCTGGCAAACGGTGCTTCGGTAATAAAACCTTCACCATTTCGCTCTGAACCCTACACAGTTCACAAGGACGGTGCATGGGTCGCGCACAGGATGCGGACTTTCACCGTACCGAGATCCCTGGCAGTTCTGCTAGGTAACCCGAAACGCGTCAAATCGTTTCATCTCACTCCGAGATCAACACCGCGACCTATCTGGCGCGGACGGTTCATCGCTTTCTCCACCTCGTAGCTAGTACGATAGGATAGTCGCTTCACCAATACCGCCACCAAGATCGTCGCAGTTCACCAGGAGTTACGAGATGGACGAGAAACGCGCCGATATATCTGTCTTGATAGATACATTACTCGGCGAACTCGCTCGTTAGAGAGCCCGAACGCATGATCCTGCGATACGTAATATCGAGGAAGCGCCTACGGCAATCTGAGCAAGTTCCTGTCGATCGGACACTGTTGTCGCGATGCTAATGACGAAAGGCGCCGATCCCACGAAAAGTTAAGGACGGCAATCCGATCGTCGGTCGCGACAGGCGAGCCCTGTCTGTCGAGCAGACTACAGATCGACGAGTCACATTTTTCGGACGTTTAACTGAAAATTTTATCTTCGTAGAAGACTAATTAACTTTGTTAATGATCCTTCCGCAGGTTCACCTACGGAAACCTTGTTACGACTTTTACTTCCTCTAAATGATCAAGTTTGGTCATCTTCCCAGCAACAGCGGTGACGCCGAAACGCCACCGCGTACCGGTCCGAAGACCTCACTAAATCATTCAATCGGTAGTAGCGACGGGCGGTGTGTACAAAGGGCAGGGACGTAATCAACGCGAGCTTATGACTCGCGCTTACTGGGAATTCCTCGTTCATGGGGAACAATTGCAAGCCCCAATCCCTAGCACGAAGGAGGTTCAGCGGGTTACCCGGGCCTCTCGGCCAGGGAAGACACGCTGATTCCTTCAGTGTAGCGCGCGTGCGGCCCAGAACATCTAAGGGCATCACAGACCTGTTATTGCTCAATCTCGTGCGGCTAGAAGCCGCCTGTCCCTCTAAGAAGAATATAATGTACGCAGACAGTAAAAAACCACCGACCGAGACCGGGGGCCTTCAAGGATGTCTAATACGCCTAGTTAGCAGGCTAGAGTCTCGTTCGTTATCGGAATTAACCAGACAAATCGCTCCACCAACTAAGAACGGCCATGCACCACCACCCACCGAATCAAGAAAGAGCTCTCAATCTGTCAATCCTTCCGGTGTCCGGGCCTGGTGAGGTTTCCCGTGTTGAGACAAATTAAGCCGCAGGCTCCACTCCTGGTGGTGCCCTTCCGTCAATTCCTTTAAGTTTCAGCTTTGCAACCATACTTCCCCCGGAACCCAAAAGCTTTGGTTTCCCGGAAGCTGCCCGCCGAGTCATCGGAGGAACGTCGGCGGATCGCTAGCTGGCATAGTTTATGGTTAGAACTAGGGCGGTATCTGATCGCCTTCGAACCTCTAACTTTCGTTCTTGATCAATGAAAACGTTTTTGGCAAATGCTTTCGCGTCTGTCCGTCTTGCGACGATCCAAGAATTTCACCTCTAACGTCGCAATACGAATGCCCCCATCCGTTCCTGTTAATCATTACCTCGAGGTTCCGAAAACCAACAAAATAGAATCGAGGTCCTGTTTCATTATTCCATGCATAAAATTTCAGCCTGCTTTAAGCACCTTAGTTTGTTCAAAGTAAACGTGCCGGCCCACCTCTGTTGGGGCTACAATCTAGATTTTCCGTGTTCATAGTTACTACATTTTATATATATTTTTGATCTAGTTGCATGAAATGTTTTGGCAGGAGTAGTTGTCAATTAATTAAAAAGTTGAACACGTTAAAAATATTTGCTCTTTCCTTGGTCCATATAACGGGCCCCGAACCGAACAGTCGATAATAATAATAATAATAATAATAATAATGTTTGTTAATCTCTTTAGACATTTACATGTATGAGACAAGTCAAGAAAAGAAACAAAACAATTTTATTCAGTATTACCTATACCATATTATAAAGAGTCATTGAAGTATTCACTCAAACTATAATAACCCTTTTCACACAACATAGATTTAGTTTTCCTCTTAAAACTGACATAATTCATATTTTTAAAACATTCTGGTAATTTGTTGTATAGCTTAATCTCCTGGTAGGTTGGTGAATGTTCAAATTTAGCAGTTCTATGCTTGGGGAGTGACAAAATTTCCGCATTTCTTGTTACATAAGAGTGATGACTAGATAATTTTTCCATTGTTTCCAAATTCTGTCTGACCATGAGAAGTGACTTGTAAATAAAAATACATGGAACAGTTAATATTTTGTTCTCAACAAAAAGAGACCTGCACGATGACATCGAGTCGATACCGAAGATCAAACGCAGAACCCTCTTCTGAGCAACAAATATTCTATTTACATCAGTTGAGCTACCCCACAGTAAGATATTATAAGATATGTGACTGTAAACCAAGCAGTAATATAAGTTCATAAGACATTCAGTAATGAAACAATTTTTGACTCGATATATAGCATAATAAGATGTATTTAATTTTTTACTCAGGATGTCAATGTGGTAACTCCACCTAAGGTATTCATCAATGTATACACCTAAAAACTTTATACATTCATCAGACTTTATCACAACATCAGAACAGTTTATGGTTAGGGGATTATGCCCAATGTTTTGTTACCAAAATAAATACATTTGGTTTTCTCAACATTTAATAAGAGTGCATTTTTCCGACACCAATCGATGAAACTTTGAATAATGCATTTACAGGCCTCAATAAGATCAGCGACATTCGAGGCAGTGATGGCAACAGAAAAGTCATCTGCAAAAATGAGCACTAATACTAATTTCAGGTATTCAGGTAGATCATTAATGAAGAGTAAAAACAATAAGGGGCCCAGGACAGAACCTTGGAGCACTCCTGACTTAATGTCATACTTTTTACTGAACACATTCTTAACTTTAACCGTCATTGACCTGCCAGAAACGAAACTACACAACCAGTCAAGAAATTCACCTCTAAATCCTAATTTATAACATTCATCCTTCAAGAACTCGAACGAAAGAACATCAAAAGCACAAGAAAGGTCGAAAAATAACCCTGCTACAAGTCGACCCTCGTCCAGACTTTTGTGTACGAATTCAGTAAATTTAAATGCTGCTGTCTCAGTAGAACGACCAGGTCTGAAACCATGCTGAGAGTCAGAGATTACACGGTATTTATTCAAAAATTGAGTAATTCTTTGCAGGACAATATTCTCAATTATCTTGGAAATAACGCTCAGCATAGATATAGGCCGGTAGTTAGAAATATTAAGAACGTCATTTTTACTTTTCAAAATGGGAACAACTGTCGCAGTCTTCAGGAGACTCGGGAATATGCCATTTGTGACAGATAGATTGATGAGATGGGCTAGGTGTCTGGATATACATTCACCTGAGGCCTTCAAAATTCGGCTAGATATATAATCAAGTCCTGTACTCTTTTTATTCTTTAGATTTCTAATTACGTCAAGAACTTCACAATCAATAACGGGATGGAAATAAAAGGTATGTGGGGACATAGAACTAGTTGTACAGTTCTTTGATAATTTATCACCATAATGCTGTTTCAGTCGAGAGCAGGCAAGATTAGAAAAATAATCTCCGAAAGCCTCAGCTACCTCCACAGGCTCAGAACAGATAGTATTCTCTATATTTAACGAGATGTCACGATTACCAGTACGTTTAAGACCGGTCTCGTGTTTCACAATATTCCAAATAGCTTTATTTTTATTTTCAGATTCAAGTAGATATTTTTCATAATGAAGATACTTAGTTCTCCGAAGCAACAAGTTATACTGAATTTTAGCTTTCCTATACATTTCCAAAGAGTGATGAGATCTGATGTTTGCATGAAGCCAGTGAAGGTTCTTCAAATTTACACTAGCCTGTTTGACTTCATCATTAAGCCAACTTTTCTTAAAGTCATTTCGACAGGTTACTTTTTTAAGAGGAAAGCATTCTTTCATTAAAGATTGAATTATTTCTATGAATATCAGAAAACTAGTGTTTACATCAGTACAATCATATAAATCATCAAAACTCAAAACATTCAAGTTTGATGTAAATACATTTAGATTTTGGTCAGAAATAATTTGCAAAGTTTTTGTTTGTGGTTTAACAACATTTGAGTTGACCACAGAATTATAAGTATACACCAACGAAATTACTCTGTGATCACTGAGAGTTGCTTCCAACAAGTTGGTCTTGCAACAACCTAAATCAACATTAGTTAGGATATAATCAATTTTTGTACTAGATGTAGAACCATCGATATTAGTGAATATTCTAGTTGAAAGCATAGAAGTGATTTTTAAATCAAAACAAATCAGTAAATCACAAAACAAGTTCTTATTTTTGTCATTTGTTAGGAAATCTACATTAAGATCCCCACAAACAAAAAGATTTCAACTTGGCCGAAGCAATATTGAAGCACTTGACACATTATGTTCAGAAAAAGTTCGAAATCACCGTTTGGCGGCCTGTAAGCACTTATTATACCTAACTTACTGTCATTAAGCACCATAATACCACACACCTCACAATGCATCTCCTCCGAGAATCTGGAGATATTCAGATTTTTAACAGGAAGCGACGATCCTACATACACCAGGGATCCTCTATGCTTTCTGGTGGGGCGGCAGAACGAAGCGGCCTGAGTATACCCAGGAATGTTCATCACGTTTAAAGTAGAGGCGTCACACCAATGTTCAGAGACGCACACAATGTCAGGTAGTTCCTCAGCTAACAGCACCTCCAGGCTATCAACTTGTTGGTAATGCATTGAATATTGATATGAAATATCTTCAGCTCATTCATTTTTGGAGGACTACCGAGTTTGACTATTTCAGCTGAGTTTCGCTTTTCCGATGGAAAAAATGGTGTACACTAGCTTTATTCGGCCATGATGAGCTGTTTAGGGCAATATTATATTGACTGCTAGGTATGAGAACTTTAAAAGAGGCATAACTTTCGGGGAACCTAGATTTAATCAGCTCACATTTACATCAGCAAACGTTTTAAGAAGAAAGTTTTTCAGATCTTCTGAAGTAGTATTAGGTTTCAGATTTGAGACGTGTAGTGCCTTGTATTTGTCAACACCTTCAACAGCAGAAACTCCCTCCTAAGATCCCACGACTAATGGAGGTCTTTTTTTCCGTCTGCTCGAAACTTTAATCCAATCATTTGTGTCATGTTTGTTTTCACTGATTTTGTCTTTATGAACCAAAATTTATTTTCCGGCAAAGGAGCAATTTGATCCTCAATAGGTAATGATGTTTTATTTTCATTCTTGCGCTTAGATTTATTCCGCTCTTGAACGCGGAGTGTCGCACGAACAGGATTACTATATTTGGTGACGGCATAATATTAGGGGTCAACATTTGGCAGACGTTTGGATCGCAGGTGATATCATTTTCTAATTTCTCAGAATTTACAGATGGAATAATCTCACCTTCATTTTTATTATCAGGAATTCCCCGTGATTCCAACACATTGATTTTATCTTGGAGATAATTTATCCTACAATCTTTGTTTACACATTCTTTTTCTAACACTGAAATCTTATATTTCAAGAGATCGGCGTTTTCAACAAGAATCGTATTTTTAGTTTCCAATTCACTAATTAATTTTACTAGTAGTTCAATTTGACTTGATTTAATCGATATCGACGAATTTACCATTGGAGCATTTCCCGGTATAGAATTTTCAGAAAATTCACCACTGGTAATCGGAATAAGTTCAGCTTCACAACACTTTTTTGTTTTCCTTGCACAGCTAGAGTGGAAAACTTTATGGCAAGTAATGCACTTGTGTCCGTTTGGGAAATTTGAAATATTACGATTGCAATTTCCGCAAAGCAAATCAATAAGCGATGCGTCCATCGTTACAACCTTCTCGCACGACGACATGCCGACATATAACCAATATCCTGATTTATAGAATTTACATCCTGGACACTCAATGAAGAGCACCGCGGCGGGGTCAATTGGGCCGCTCTTGCGAACGACCCGCCGGCAATACGTCTCGCGACACGCTAGTTGACACCGCGAACGATGAACCGGACGGTGCGAGACACAAATTCGACTACGAGCTTTTTAACCGCAACAACTTTAATATACGCTATTGGAGCTGGAATTACCGCGGCTGCTGGCACCAGACTTGCCCTCCAATGGATCCTCGTTAAAGGATTTAAAGTGTACTCATTCCGATTACGGGGCCTCGGATGAGTCCCGTATCGTTATTTTTCGTCACTACCTCCCCGAGCTGGGAGTGGGTAATTTGCGCGCCTGCTGCCTTCCTTGGATGTGGTAGCCATTTCTCAGGCTCCCTCTCCGGAATCGAACCCTGATTCCCCGTTACCCGTAACAACCATGGTAGGCACAGAACCTACCATCGACAGTTGATAAGGCAGACATTTGAAAGATGCGTCGCCGGTACGAGACCGTGCGATCAGCTTAAATTTATTCAGAGTCACCAAATTGTACGATGACGAGCGAACCCGCCACCTATTGGTTTTGATCTAATAAAAGCGCTCCTTCCGTTCCCGGTCGGAGCTCTATTTGCATGTATTAGCTCTAGAATTACCACAGTTATCCAAGTAAATGTGGGTACGATCTAAGGAACCATAACTGATTCAATGAGCCTTTCGCGGTTTTGCCTTAATTTGGCTTGTACTGAGACATGCATGGCTTAATCTTTGAGACAAGCATATGACTACTGGCAGGATCAACCAGGAAACTGTGCAAAAACAGACGTTAGGCGCGGCGGTAAGACACCTTTACTGTTACAAAGCTCAAAATAAGATGCTTTAAGAACTTTAAGTTGTTAAAGGCCGGAGAGAATTAAAGTGGACTGATTGGACCTCAATCCTCGAGATTTCCGTTGAAAATTCAATAATAGCGAATAGGACCCCTCACAAAGCAATAAATTAAAAATATATTGAAACAAAACCAACGATTTACGACTTACCCTTAAAAGGATGGTTCTGCTGCTGCTTGAAGGGCCCTTCTTTCTGGAGATGAACACAACACTATGTCCTTTGGTGTGTATTCACGAACTATAGCGGCTTGATTACAAGTTAAATAGTTGAAATGCGTCCAAACTTTTGGAAAATAGCGAAAATAGAAAAATAGAATTTAACTGCGTGGCGGTTTCTTAAGAATTGTCTCTTCCTGTTTCTGCTTAACCACTACGCAAATGCGCCAACAAAAGAGGTAGCTGTACGCAACTCGTTGGCAGAATATTCAAAACTTGAATTTAAAAATAAAGAAAAAACTTGTGAGAAGTCCCCCATAATGAAAACAAACAATATATTTTCGTATATATTTCGTGATTACGAAACTCCCGCCTCCAAAGGCGACTGTAATGAGCCTTTTGCTCTTAAAATTAATAATTAATTGAAAAATTAAATCTCTACTCGGTGGAGATATAATGAAAAATTTAATACCCACGAATAAGAAAAAAAAAAGAAAGAATGTAGCATATGCTTGTTCAGCAGATATCATTTGTGTTGAAAATTATTCAACAGGCAAAGGACATAATTTGTTCAGAGGTCGTTTTATAATACCCGACTTGGTTTTAACATCAGCAACTCGTGCAACACCGTCTAAACCGGGTGTAAGCTTAAGTATTCGTCCCATATCCCATTTTAAAGGAGGCAGGTTATCATTCTTTATTAAAACTAAAGAACCTTCCTTAGGCATATGAGAAGATTTTAACCATTTATTTCTTTGCTGGAGAGTATGCAAGTATTCGTTTTTCCACCTGCGCCAAAAGTGTTGTTGCATTTGTTGAACAAGTTGCCACCGTTTCAAGTGGCTTATATTTATGTCCTGATAATTTTCATCCGGAACAGAACCTAATGGTTCCAAGGTTAAAAAATGTCCTGGAGTTAATACCGCTAAATCATTCGGGTCTGAGCTCATCGGAGTAAGAGGGCGAGAATTGAGTACCGCCTCAATTTGTACTAAGAGCGTATAAAACTCTTCATAGCTTAATATTTGATCTCCTATCACTCTTTTGAGGTGAGTTTTTACTGACCGTACGCCCGCCTCCCATAATCCGCCCATGTGAGGGGCATTGCCTGGCAGAAAATGATGAGTGATTAACTCACATTCAGCGCATTTTTTAGCTGAAGCTATTAGCTCCCTATTAGCACCGACGAAATTTGTCCCACGGTCGGAATATAAGTGTGAACATTTTCCACGTCGCTCCACAAATCTGCGTAGGGCGGCTATAAATACTTCACTACTCATGTCGGACGCCAATTCTAGTTGAATCGCCTTGGTGGACATACACACAAAAACGCACACATAAGCCTTAGAAGATTTAACTCCTCGATGCCTACTCATTGTCACTAGAAAGGGACCGCAAAAATCTACTCCTGAGTGAAAAAACGGTTTGGCTGGAGAGATTCTGATATTCGGTAAATTTCCCATTATTGGTTGCGACGTAACAGGGTTTGTTTTCCAGCATTTTAAGCATTTTGATAGGACTGAGCGTATAGCCCTTCGGGCAGATAAAATCCAATATTTTTGCGCAATTAAAAAATGGAGCGTTCCTGTTCCTGCATGCAGATATTTTTTGTGGTAGGAATCAATTAATAATTCAGCAAGTCTGCACCGCTGGGGCAATAATACCGGATGCCTTTTATCAAAAGATAATTTTGAATAAGTGAGTCTACCGCCAACTCTTATGATTCCTTGAGAATCTATAAATGCATTCAATTTCTTAAAAGGTTTAGGAAAATTTTTTGTTTCCAATATTTCATTGAAATATAACTGTTGGGTTCTCTTAATAAGTGTCAATGTAGCACGATTTAATTCCCATAGGGATAAAGCATGATCTTTATGTATATGCTCGGTGGAGCGAAAAATAAATCGTAAAACATAACACAAGATACGTTGAAGAACAGAAAAATTTGAATATTTTATCAATAAATCGTCAATAAAATGTTTTTCTTCAAATGCCAATAAAACAGACTTTCGAATTCTTCTTGCGTTTCGAAATTATTAACGATATCGAACTTCTGATTGATGGAAAGGAGATGTTTTGGTCCTTGAAACCATACTTCATTAGTGATGATTTCTGAGGGAAACATACCACGTGAAGCTAGGTCCGCAGGATTTTCTGTGGATCGGACATGTGACCAGGATGAAGCAGGTATCCTTTCTTGTATGAAAGAAACCCTGTTCCAACGAAAACCTGCCATCTGTGAGGTGACGAATTCAACCAGGCAAGTACAATTTTAGAATCGGTGTAAGCGTGAATGGAATTGAAACAAATTTTATCGCGGTAAGTGATTGTAACCCAATCTAAAACTTTCGCCAAAAGTACTGCACCCCATAGTTCCAATCGAGGAATACTTAATTTTTTGGAACAAGGGGCCACTTTAGATTTACTACATAAAAAAAATGTATTAATATTTTCAACACTGTCTGTCACTTTACAATAAATAACAGCACTATAACCCTGTTCACTTGCATCACAGAACCCATGTAATTCTGCAATACAATGTTGAGGAATTTTTATGAAACGTGAAATACGTAAGTTGGACAATAATGTCAATTCATTCTTATATTTTGACCAAACTCGTAATATTTCATCAGGCGGACATTCATCCCAATCTAATTTTGCTAACCACATCTTTTGGATCAGGTATTTGCACAAAAAAGTAATAGGTGCAAGAAACCCTAGAGGGTCAAATATTCTTGCCAGCTCGGACAGAATATTGCGTTTGGTACAACTGCGATCAATTGTTTCAACGTTGAATTGAAAGGAGTCATTTTTTGGTTCCCAAATGAGTCCCAATATTTTTATTGAACAATTATCTTGCAAATCAAGTGAATGCGTGCCTGAAGATATCTGATCGGCAGGTATGCTAGACAAAAATTCAGAACTGTTACTAGACCACTTGCGAAGGTGAAATCCACCCTTATTCAAGATATCATTTATATTGCTTTTGAGTTTTAAAGCATTTTCTAGAGAATCAGCACCGCTACAAACGTCGTCTATGTAAGTCTCCTCAATTAACGCAACCGAGGCTGAAGGCATATTTCTACCTTCATCTTCTACTAATTGGTGAATGGTTCGCATCGCCAGATATGGGGCACAATTGAAGCCAAAACATAATGTTTTTATACGTAAATCTAATAATTTTTCATTAGGGGAAAAGCGGAAAATTAAACGCTGATAATCTGTATATGAAGGATCTACCAAAATTTGGCGATACATCTGCTTTATATCTGCAGTGAAACATACTGAGTGTAACCGGATTTTTAATAATATTGTGCTTATGTCGTTCTGTAACTTATTACCAATAAATAAACAATCGTTAAGCGATTTATTATTAGGCATTTTTGCGGAAGCGTTAAAAACAATACGCAACTTCGTAGTGGCATGATCTGGTCGTAGAACGGCGTGATGGGGTAAATAGAAAAAAATAGTATTTTCTGGTGGTGGATCAACAATTTCCATTTGTGACAATTGCAGATATTCTTCAATTACAGAACAATATTGCTCATGTAAAATAGGCTGGCGTAGAAGACGCCTTTCTAAAGCGAGAAAACGTTGAATTGCTATCGTGCGACTTTGTGGAAAAGCTGGATTCAGTTCTTTGAATGGAAAAGGAACAATATATCTTCCAGAAGGTGAGCGAGAAACGTTATTTTTGAAAATTTCCTCGCAAGTGTTATGCATATCTAAATTAATTCCAGGTACAGTTTCAATTTCGAAAAACATTCTCATTGTATCGTCCAAATTATTTTCTGAAAGTGTACTAATAAAAGAATTGCATTTTATTTCTACTGGGCTTTTCTCAATTTTTCCAAGTAAAACATACCCAAAAATGGTGCGAAGCGCGTTTGGACCTCCATCTTTTCCATAAATGAGGTCATTTGATAAAATATTTGCGAATATATCTGATCGTAATAAAACATCGATTTCATTAGGAATATAATAATGCGGATCAGCGAGAGGTAAACCGAATAAATATTTCCAAGATTTGGAATCTAAAGGATAAGCTGGTATTTTATCACATATTTTGGGCAAAATAAGGGCGTCCACGGTTAAACAAATATCAGAATTCCCAATGGGATTCAAAAAAAGTTGAACAATGCCATTGTTCGCGACTTGGGTATTGCCGATGCCGTTAATGACCACGTCTGAATTAATTTTCGGAAGATTCAAAACATTAAAACTTTTTTGCGATATAATCGAAATTTCTGAACCAGAATCCAGTAACGCACGAAATTTCTTGTGCGTACCATCACGAGCTCGCACTTCAATCAATGCAGTACCCAGCATAACAGTACGGGATCGTTGTTGCGCAGCGAACGAATTATTATTATCGAACGCAATCGAAGAAGATGCGGCAATGTCAGCACCGGGCGTCGCCGTTTCATTCCGGTATCGATTCGAATTTATAGGAACAGATTTTTCAAAATGTTCATTTTCAAAATGCAAAGTTGTATGATGTTTTCTGCTTCCACATTTTCGGCATGATGACTTTGATTTACATTTATTTAACATATGCATGTCACTCAAACAAGCAAAAAAAGAAATTTACTCTTGGCGTATGAAAACCGGTCGCGGGGCGTTTTATTCAAATATTGTTCACAATTGTAGAGATTATGTTTTTCATTACATAATGAACACTGTGCGGCTTTAGAATCTCGGCGTGCAAGAAAATTATTTGAAGATTTATTTGCTAATGGTTTAGTGGATCTAGAAATGGGTTTTTGAATACTGCTTCCAGAAATATTGTTCAAACCATTGCAGTACTGTTACGTCGTGACCATTATTGTTCATGAATTATGTTTTTAAAGAAAAAACTAGTTACCTTATGACAAGTTATGTCATAAGGAGACAGCCAAATAAAAATTGAGTGAACAGTCACGTTTTTTCTTAATACGAAAATAAAACTGATAATGAGACGAGTTTAATAGTTTACATTGGTCCTTCGAGCTAAAGAAAAGTCCTGTGGTGATGTCCAACGAAGAAGGAAATCAAGAAAATTCAAGAAGTCGTCGACAAACGGCAGGGAAGAAAATCTGTTTGCGTGAACTTATCCACACTTTTCCAGCCACGGTTTTTGACGTGTATACTGTCGATGTTGGGATAGAGGACAATCGTGCGTCATTTAGCGACAGTGTTGCCAGATGTATCTTATGTATGATAATGAGATTAACTTACACATGGAAAAACACGAACGAGTGATTTGTTTTTTAATATCTAATTACCAATATCTAGAACTTTTTTAGTGTCCGTCGAAATATAAGGGAAAAATTAAAAACTGACCAGCCACGGTTTTAGCGATAACTGTGCAGGGGTCATCCGGGGGCGGTGCGTTCTCAACAAGAATTTTTTTGCATAGTATTTTTGACACAGATATCAAATCTATTGAGACATTTTTTTTGGCGTCCGTCTAAGTACGAGAAAAAAATTAAAAACTGACCAGCCACGGTTTTAGCGATTACTGTGTGAGGGGTTATCCGGGGGCGGTGCATTCTCAACAAAAATTTTTTTGAATAGTATTTCGAATACAGATATCAAATCTAGTGAGACATTTTTTTGGGCGTCCGTCGAAGTAGGAGAAAAAAATTAAAAACTGACCAGCCACGGTTTTAGCGATAACTCTGCGAGGGGTTATCCGGGGGCGGTGCATTCTCAACAAAAATTTTTTTGAATAGTATTTTTGACACAGATATCAAATCTAATGACAGATTTTTTTGGGCGCCCGTCGAAGTACGAGAAAAAAATTAAAAACTGACCAGCCACGGTTTTAGCGATAACTCTGCGGGGGCTTATCCGGCGGCGGTGCATTCTCAACAAAAATTTTTTTGAATAGTATTTTTGACACAGATATCAAATCTAATGACAGATTTTTTTGGGCGTTCGTCGAAGTACAAGAAAAAAATTAAAAACTGACCAGCCACGGTTTTAGCGATAACTCTGCGGGGGGTTATCCGGGGGCGGTGCATTCTCAACAAAAAATTTTTTGAATAGTAGTTTTGACACAGATATCAAATCTAATGACAGATTTTTTTGGGCGCCCGTCGAAGTACGAGAAAAAAATTAAAAACTGACCAGCCACGGTTTTAGCGATAACTCTGCGGGGGCTTATCCGGGGGCGGTGCATTCTCAACAAAAATTTTTTTGAATAGTATTTTGAGATAGATATCAAATCTAATGACAGATTTTTTTGGGTGTCCGTCGAAGTACGAGAAAAAAATTAAAAACTGACCAGCCACGGTTTTAGCGATAACTCTGCAGGGGTTGTCCGGGGGCGGTGCATTCTCAACAAAAATTTTTTTGCATAGTATTTTTGAGACAGATATCAAATCTAATGACAGATTTTTTTTGGGCGTCCGTCGAAGTACGAGAAAAAATTAAAACTGACCAGCCACGGTTTTAGAGATAACTCTGCGGGGCTTATCCGGGGGCGGTGCATTCTCAACAAAAATTTTTTGAACAGTATTTCGAACACAGATATCAAATCTAGTGAGACATTTTTTGGGCGTCCGTCGAAGTACGAGAAAAAAATTAAAAACTGACCAGCCACGGTTTTAGCGATAACTGTGCAGGGGGTCATCCGGGGGCGGTGCGTTCTCAACAAAAATTTTTTTGAATAGTGTTTCGAACACAGATATCAAATCTAGTGAGACATTTTTTTGGGCGTCCGTCGAAGTACGAGAAAAAAATTAAAAACTGACCAGCCACGGTTTTAGCGATAACTCTGCGGGGGGTTATCCGGGGGCGGTGCATTCTCAACAAAATTTTTTGAATAGTATTTTTAACACAGATATCAAATCTAATGACAGATTTTTTTGGGCGTCCGTCGAAGTACGAGAAAAAAATTAAAAACTGACCAGCCACGGTTTTAGCGATAACTCTGCGGGGGCTTATCCGGGGGCGGTGCATTCTCAACAAAGATTTTTTGAATAGTATTTTCGACACAGATATAAAATCTAATGACAGATTTTTTTGGGCGTTCGTCGAAGTACGAGAAAAAAATTAAAACTGACCAGCCACGGTTTTAGCGATAACTCTGCGGGGGTTATCCGGGGGCGGTGCATTCTCAACAAAAATTTTTTTGAATAGAATTTCAAACACAGATATCGAATCTAAGACAGATTTTTTTGGGCGTCCGTCGAAGTACGAGAAAAAATTAAAAACTGACCAGCCACGGTTTTAGCGATACTGTGCAGGGGGTGTCATCCGGGGGGTGTGCGTTCTCAACAAACATTTTTTTGCATAGATTTTTGACACAGATGCATAGTATTTTTGACACAGATATCAAATCTATTGAGACATTTTTTTGGGCGTATGTCTAAGTACGAGAAAAAATTAAAAACTGACCAGCCACGGTTTTAGCGATTACTGTGTGGGGGGTTATCCGGGGGCGGTGCATTCTCAACAAAAATTTTTTTTAATAGTATTTCGAATAAATATCAAATCTAGTGAGACATTTTCTTTGGGCGTCCGTCGAAGTACGAGAAAAAAATTAAAAACTGACCAGCCACGGTTTTAGCGATTACTGTGTGGGGGTTTATCCGGGGGCGGTGCATCCTCAACAAAATTTTTTTGAATAGTATCTCGAATACAGATATCAAATCTAGTGAGTGAGACATTTTTTTTGGGCGTCCGTCGAAGTACGAGAAAAAAATTAAAAACTGCCAGCCACGGTTTTAGCGATGTCTCACTAGATTTGATATCTGTGTTCGAGATACTATTCAAAAAAAAATTGTTTGAGAATGCACCGCCTCCGGATAACCCCCCACACAGTAATCGCTAAAACCGTGGCTGGTCAGTTTTTAATTTTTTTCTCGTACTTCGACGGACGCCCAAAAAATGTCTCACTAGATTTGATATCTGTATTCGAGATACTATTCAAAAAAATTTTTGTTGAGGATGCACCGCCCCCGGATAACCCCCCACACAGTAATCGCTAAAACCGTAGCTGGTCAGTTTTTAATTTTTTTCTCGTACTTCGACGGACGCCCAAAGAAATGTCAACTAGATTGATATCTGTATTCGAAATACTATTCAAAAAAATTTTGTTGAGAATGCACCGCCCCCGGATAACCCCCCACACAGTAATCGCTAAACCGTGGCTGGTCAGTTTTTAATTTTTTTCTCGTACTTAGACGGACGCACAAAAAATTTCTCAATAGATTTGATATCTGTGTCAAAAATACTATGCAAAAAAATTTTTGTTGAGAACGCACCGCCCCCGGATGACCCCCTGCACAGTTATCGCTAAAACCGTGGCTGGTCAGTTTTTTGATTTTTTTCTCGTACTTCGACGGACGCCCAAAAAAATCTGTCATTAGATTTGATATCTGTGTTCGAAATTCTATTCAAAAAAATTTTGTTGAGAATGCACCGCCCCCGGATAACCCCCCGCAGAGTTATCGCTAAAACCGTGGCTGGTCAGTTTTTAATTTTTTTCTCGTACTTCGACGGACGCCCAAAAAATCTGTCATTAGATTTGATATCTGTGTCAAAAATACCATGCAAAAAAATTTTTGTTGAGAATGCACCGCCCCCGGATAACCCCCCGCAGAGTTATCGCTAAACCTTGGCTGGTCAGTTTTTTAATTTTTTTCTCGTACTTCGACGGACGCCAAAAAAATCTGTCATTAGATTTGATATCTGTGTCGAAAATACTATTCAAAAAATCTTTGTTGAGAATGCACCGCCCCCGATACCCCCGCAGAGTTATCGCTAAAACCGTGGCTGGTCAGTTTTTAATTTTTTTCTCGTACTTCGACGGGCGCCCAAAAAAATGTCTCACTAGATTTGATATCTGTATTCGAAATACTATTCAAAAAATTTTTGTTGAGAATGCACCGCCCCCGGATAACCCCCACACAGTAATCGCTAAAACCGTGGCTGGTCAGTTTTTTAATTTTTTTCTCGTACTTAGACGGACGCCCAAAAAAATGTCTCACTAGATTTGATATCTGTGTTCGAAATACTATTCAAAAAAATTTTTGTTGAGAACGCACCGCCCCGGATGAGCCCCTGCGCAGTTATCGCTAAAACCGTGGCTGGTCAGTTTTTAATTTTTTTCTCGTACTTCGACATACGCCCAAATAAATGTCTCACTAGATTTGATATCTGTGTTCGAAATACTGTTCAAAAAATTTTTGTTGAGAATGCACCGCCCCCGGATAAGCCCCCGCAGAGTTATCTCTAAAACCGTGGCTGGTCAGTTTTTAATTTTTCTCTCGTACTTCGACGGACGCCCAAAAAAATCTCATTAGATTTGATATCTGTCTCAAAAATACTATGCAAAAAATTTTTGTTGAGAATGCACCGCCCCCGGACAACCCCCTGCAGAGTTATCGCTAAAACCGTGGCTGGTCAGTTTTTAATTTTTTTCTCGTACTTCGACGGACGCCCAAAAAATCTGTCATTAGATTTGATATCTGTGTCAAAAATACTATTCAAAAAAATTTTTGTTGAGAATGCACCGCCCCCGGATAAGCCCCCGCAGAGTTATCGCTAAAACCGTGGCTGGTCAGTTTTTAATTTTTTTCTCGTACTTCGACGGGCGCCCAAAAAAATCTGTCATTAGATTTGATATCTGTGTCAAAATACTATTCAAAAAATTTTTTGTTGAGAATGCACCGCCCCGGATAACCCCCCGCAGAGTTATCGCTAAAACCGTGGCTGGTCAGTTTTTAATTTTTTTTCTCCTACTTCGACGGACGCCCAAAAAAATGTCTCACTAGATTTGATATCTGTATTCGAAATACTATTCAAAAAATTTTTGTTGAGAATGCACCGCCCCCGGATAACCCCTCACACAGTAATCGCTAAAACCGTGGCTGGTCAGTTTTTAATTTTTTTCTCGTACTTAGACGGACGCCAAAAAAAATGTCTCAATAGATTTGATATCTGTGTCAAAAATACTATGCAAAAAAATTCTTGTTGAGAACGCACCGCCCCCGGATGACCCCTGCACAGTTATCGCTAAAACCGTGGCTGGTCAGTTTTTAATTTTTCCCTTATATTTCGACGGACACTAAAAAAGTTCTAGATATTGGTAATTAGATATTAAAAAACAAATCACTCGTTCGTGTTTTTCCATGTGTAAGTTAATCTCATCATCATACATAAGATACATCTGGCAACACTGTCGCTAAATGACGCACGATTGTCCTCTATCCCAACATCGACAGTATACACGTCAAAAACCGTGGCTGGAAAAGTGTGGATAAGTTCACGCAAACAGAAAATCTTGGATCCTAACTTTGAATTGCCTACTAATTTTGGATCAATAATAAACAGGCTGACTTGACCGACAATGCTGATGTTGAAACAAAAACAAATCATCGATGGATGAAATAGAAAAAAGAAAACAGAGAAGCATGAAAAGTGTTTCTCGAAAAAGTCATTTTCAATTAAATTGCAACAACTGAATATTGATGCAGAAAAAAGTAGAATAATTCTGGAGAAGAAAATGAAGCAACTGAAAATTGAAAGCGAATTAAAAATATTGGAACTCACAGAAAAATGGAAGAAAATAAAATATTGGAAGAAGAGAAGGAAAGCCAACGAGATATGTCCACAGATTCTACAATTGAAGAGGGATTAGACAGAATTCCTTCATCAAAAGAAAAGGCCAAATCCATTGTCGCTGAATGGGTGGAAGAGACAACAAACGCATATGGCCATCCGAATACAAAGAAACGAAGAGGACCGCGATCTCGCTGTAGGGGGAGACTCAAGACAGGCGGCGATCCGATATACCGACACTGAACGCTTCATTCATATATGATCGTATTAACTTGGAACACAATCGCATGAACCCAAGCGTAGCAGCGACGATTTACCGTAAGGACACATGTCTATCACTGCCGGGTAGGATTCGAACCTACCAGCTTCAGTACTAGACTTCTTTCGGTTAAGAATTCCATCTAGGTGAAGCCAGCATGACCCATTCTCCATCCCTTCCTTATAGTGTTTCGAGACCTTCCAGAAACGCCTACCCATGAACTGGTATGCTTAGAGCAGACGATCAGAGAATCGATGCTGTGCGAGATAGGGTTACGCAGTTCGTGTCAGATAGGGCTACGCGGTTCGCACTAAACACGATGCACTGCGCGACGACTTTACTGTAAGGAGAGAACGATCGAACGACAAAGTCATTTTTCTTCACACTCGTCAGAAATAATCGATATCGTAATATGCAAAATTTGTTATTTCGTCCGGGGGCGGAATATTCGAAAAAAAAATTAAATTCGACCGATTCGAAGATATTTAACCGATCTCTCGAACGAAAAAATCAAACTGGCACATAATACGATCGTAATACGTAATCCGGTACAATCGTTCGAAAAAAAATCGGGTTTTCACGCGAAATTTTTTTTCTTCCGAATTAATTCGAAAAAAAAAGAAAAAAAAATTTTCTATCGGTTCGACGATCCTTAATCGATCACCGAAACGTCCCTATAATCATCAAAAATCTACCGTCATCCTTAAAAAAAAACGGCGATTTTCTATAAGGTCCACGCTGAGCTCACGTTCGCTGTTATGGGAGAACAACACGTCCAGATGCACTGCGAGGCATGGGGCATAGCGGTTCGTGGAAAAAATTTTTCATTTACTTATGTTTCGGGGTTTGTAATGATATAATGTTGAAATTTTATCATTATACAGGGTGTTCCATCAAGAATTTAGACCGAAAATCGTTTTATTCGGAAATATGGAAAGTTCGATGCTTTGCGAGAAACCCCGACTGTTCTGATCGAGTGTGGCGTAGAGGTTGCTTCCTGGATCTTTAGCGGTCGTCTTTTTTCAGATGCACTGCGAGGCATGGGGCATAGCGGTTCGTGGGAAAAATTTTTCATTTTACTTATTTTTCGGGGCTTGTAATGATATAATGTTGAAATTTTATCATTATACAGGGTGTTCCATCAAGAATTTAGACCGACAATCGTTTCATTCGGAAATATGGAAAGTTCGATGCTTTGCGAGAAACCCCGACTGTTCTGATCGAGTGTGGCGTATAGGTTGCTTCCTGGATCTTTAGCGGTCGGTCTTTTTTCAGATGCACTGCGAGGCATGGGGCATAGCGGTTCGTGGGAAAAAATTTTTCATTTTACTTATGTTTCGGGGTTTGTAATGAATAATGTTGAAATTTTATCATTATACAGGGTGTGTTCCATAAAGAATTTAGACCGAAAATCGTTTTATTCGCAAATATGGAAAGTTCGATGCTTTGCGAGAAACCCCGACTGTTCTGATCGAGTGTGGCGTAGAGGTTGCTTCCTGGATCTTTAGCGGTCGGTCTTTTTTCAGATGCACTGCGAGGCATGGGGCATAGCGGTTCGTGGGAAAAATTTTTCATTTTACTTATGTTTCGGGGTTTTGTAATGATATAATGTTGAAATTTAATCATTATACAGGGTGTTCCATCAAGAATTTAGACCGAAAATCGTTTATATTCGGAAATATGGAAAGTTTGATGCTTTGCGAAAAACCCCGACTGTTCTGATCGAGTGTGGCGTAGGTTGCTTCCTGGATCTTTAGCGGTCGGTCTTTTTTCAGATGCACTGCGAGGCATGGGCATAGCGGTTCGTGGGAAAAATTTTTCATTTTACTTATGTTTCGGGATTGTAATGATATAATGTTGAAATTTTATCATTATACAGGGTTCATTTATTATTCATTACAATGTTATTACAAATGAAAAACAATAAATCAATTTTTCCTACAGTAGTTACAAATCATCCAGTTTATATACTGAAGCAGCTATACAAGCAAGACCTTAAGAGCTATATCATTTCAAAATCGAAAATATATCAAACAATAATGTTATAATACAGGGTTTACAATATGAATATAATCTCACAATAATATTATAAATATAT